>JAAVUI010000162.1:0-154325 GCA_014899075.1 Fusarium goolgardi | reverse complement strand
ATAGGTATGGTCGTATGTGCTAAGATGTACGTTTGCTACAGATTATAAAGAGAACAATCACTAAGGGTGCGAAGAACCAGGTCAACAGCGCGATCCCCAATGCTTCATTGCCGCACTAACGATAGCGTTTGTCACGCTTTTTTGCCAAGACAAACTCTACCGTAGTGTGCATTAGCTCTCCAGAATTGAATTCTCTTACGGAAGCTGGGGACTCCGTCCTCTTGCGATTCTCTAGCAAGTCGAAAGATTGGTGGCAATAACCCCATGGGGACAGAAGACGATCAAGAGGCTACTTCAAAGCAGAGTAACGCAAGGCACTACTGGACACCATCCATACGCCATCTTCTCAACTTGTCACTGTATTCTACCTGCTGCTCGCTTTATCACAAGAAAATAAGAAAAGCATACATGCGACCACAAGATTACGCATATCGTACGTATTACTTCTAGATGACTATGACTTGGATCGTGAACAATGTTACATATTGACGAAAATAGCAGCTCCGCCCATCATGGCTCCCATGGCAACAGCTGCAGTGGGCATTGCACCACCAGCCTCGGACGTGCTCGTTTCAGTCGCACTGGCTTTGGCACTCTCAAGAGCACTACTAGCTGACCCAAGAGCTGAGCTTAGGGAGCTAGCGGCCGCTCCATTTGCTGTTGAGATGCTGGACTTGATGTTGTCGATTTTGCTGCTGATGCTGGAAGCAGCCGAGGCAGCCTCTTTAGTCTTGCTTGCAATGGCAGATGTGACGGAGTCACGGGCACTGTCGACTGCGCTTGATGCCTCGCCGATGGCAGAGGATACCTCGCCTTTGATGGACGAGATTTCACTTCGTTGCGCCTGCGCGATTGCATGTTAGTGATGTGTCAGTGTTGATGACGTTCTTTGGTAGGCTTACTTGAGAAGAAACCGCGAGAAAGGCGACGAGAGCGTAAGCTGAGAACTTCATGGTAACGAGAATGTCGAGTTGATGTGTATTGGAGTTGAGCGAGAGTAAAGTATTGAGCTCCGGAGTCTGGAGAGAAAGATTGATAGCGATATGTGGTAGGAGAATGTGGGTGGTGACTGGGAGCAGCAGACTTGCCTGTTTATATTTCCTTTGAACCACCTGACATGTGCAGTAAGGTTTTTACATCGGTATTGTCCGAACCCGACAACAAGAACCGCATTGAAGTGTCACTAACAATAAACCTGCTCCTGTTCCGCTAGAGTGAGCCGAAGATCCGTATGCGCCTGCGCCACATTGCTGAGTACGCGTCACGATTACAGCCAGTCAGACAAAGAGAGTACACATTAGCATCAATTAAACTCTTGGTCTAGACGATTATAAGTCTTGATCTTTGCGGTAGGTTCGGTTTGAAAGATGATGTGGCGCGTACTCGCTGGGGCTGAGTGTCGTCGCTGACAACGGTCGCCATGATGAGCGTTGCAACGTTGCAGTGTTGAATAACGAAAACTTGAATTTTGCTGCGAACTTTTGAGATGGAGGAATTTGGCTTGAAGAAGCAGGCAGTTCACAGTTCAATCCAAAGATCTGCAAATGTATTCCGGAAGCTTACGTACGTTAGGAGACCAATTGACCACAGCCATTCTAGACGCATCGCATCATATTGACTCTGGTATTTGCCTCCAATTCATAATGCGTTTGTCAAGAATATCCCAGTGGCTGACAGATGACGGATGAAAGATGCCGATAGCTGACCCTCAGAAATAATCTAGGAGCGTGTTTGGCTAAGCGTCCGTATATCTCGGGGTGGTTTGAAGCACTAGTCCATGTTCAGACAAAGGAAATAGAACGGCTGTGGGAACTTGTTCTCACCTTTCCCATCCGGCTGAACATGGAAGGTTTTTCTCGATTACCTTTGGCATTCACTCCCTTGTTCAACGGGAACAAGTGTCGCCGAGACTTTAAGCTCAGTGAACATGTCGTGTTTAGGATGCAGGAAACAATTGCGCGCTGTCGGGGGACCGTCGGGCTTCTCTCAAATTTGCCGTAGCTCGATTAATAAAGATGCCAAAGATGACATGATTGGTGTTGTACCTGCGACTGTTCAACTCAATTTGCTCACGGGTCTAATTACCCAATTCAGACTCCAACAGCCATCATCTAACCTCTCCAATTCTTTCATATTCATCTTCATCTCCATTAGCACTCGTCACTCATTTTGCTTCGACTACCATGATCACTTCTACAGCCCATTCGCCTTATCGTAACCATCCTTCAGTTCTGCCGACCAGACGGCCAGGTCCTCGCCCTTTTCCCAGGTGCTTTGTTTCTTCGAGTAGCCAACCCACTGAACCTTGTACTCGGTCGATGCACCCTGCGTCTTGCGATGGCTGATGACATGGAAGGGATGGTACAGATCAAATCCAGTGGCGGAACAACGGCCACCTTGGAACATCCTCCAGTATCTATAGACGATTTCAGGGTAGGTCGCTTGGACTTCGCGTTCCTGGAGGATGATTCGGCGACTATTTCCCATCTCGATGGTGAGTCTGACGGTATAGTCGGACTTGACGCAGCGATGGTGGGTAATCCTGACTGGCAGGTAGTCGGCTGCGAAAGGGTTAGCAAACAACGGCACAAGAAGGATGTCTTTCGTACGATCGGGGGACGAAGCCTCATAGTTTTCTGGAGACATGGTTAGCAGCATAAAGAGAGAAAGTTCCGAAGTCAACTCGCCTCGGAAGCGATCAATGTTCATCTCGGCGGTTGTTCGTGTAGTCCAAGGTGAGGTAAGGTGAGGTAAGGTGTTTGCTCTGTGAAGAAAGAGAGTTGGTGGAAGTGAACAAAGGAAAAGACGGATGAACAGAAGTAGAAGATAGCAAGGTCTTGTTATGCGAGGAGTGTTGATATTATTTCATGCCTACATGCCAGCTGGCGAGCAGTGACTGACGGTCCTGCGCAGGTGTTCGGCACTTGCAGGCAGGTTTTGGCGGCCACCACCACTCAAAACAAACAATTCTTTTCACGCGCTTGATTTTTGCAACCTCAACCTTTCAACAACACCCAACTCCTCCAACCATCCCAGAAACCCGCGAAATGTCTGATCGCAAAGAGTCTTGGCGCGACCTTCCTCTCCTTAAGGAGGTGGGGAGCCTCTGGTGTGTTATCGTGTTCAGCATCATCGCCGATCAGAAATATACTGACGATTACTTCCATCATAGTCCTCGTCTGCCAGCGCCCGAGAAGCGCAAGAAGCCCGCATCCAACACCAAGGTCAAGGTCACCGAGGAAGCCGATGTTCCCGACCCTCTCATGGTTCCCGACACTCCTTCCGAGCTCCTCGACCCGGAGCTTTATCGCTGGCCTTGCTGGTCTTGCAGAATCAAGTTCTTCGACAAGGAAGAGGAGAATGCGACACCCAAGAGGTATAAGCCCAAGAACAGACTCAAAGGCATCACCGACAAGGCTGTGCGAGATTTCATCATCGCCGCCGAGGAGCGCCTCGAGAAGATCAAGAGTGGCGAACTGGTCGAAGAGAAACCGGCCCCCCTGAAGTACGAGGATATTGGTAAGGATTGATCTGTTCGCCGGATGAACATTTGCTGATTGGGCTGGACAGATCTCTCTACTGCTACTATCATGACGACCGACGAAGAGTTCGACGAGTTTATGGAGATTCACCCTTTTGGTCTCAAGAATGAGAACGAGACCTGGTCAGTGTGTAGCTTCTTTAGCAAAGATGGACATGCTAACTTAATTATACAGGTTCAACGTCTGGCAACCCACTCCACGATTCCTCTGAACAAGTAACAACGGGCGAGCGGTCAACGTTGAGGAGGCTGAGGTTGTCTGGCAAATTTGACGACAAGAGATCTACTGAGATCATAGAATGGAGATGACAGGGGATGAAGACAGTGCAAGGCATTAATTAAGCGATATGAATTTCTCCTGATACGATCAAATCTGTAGCTCTTCGAATATCGGCCACGGCTTGACGCCGCGCATGTCACTATAGGCGAATAGGTACATCCCAATAAAGCACTGTCTAATTGCGTGCGACCGACTATATCAACTTCAAACCCGAAGAACAAATCCATTGCATTAAACGTTACAAACCATCGCTAACTATCTCATAGACCCTTCCTCGTCAGACCCAACTTCATCAAACTCCACATCCATGACCTCGACTTTCCACCGTTGTTTCTCCCAAACAACCCTCTGGCCATCTTATCGGCTGTCTCTCCTCCACCGCTTCCATCCCAATGACCCAAAACATGCTCAAGCAAGGTCGTATTTCCAACAGCGCCGCCAAAAATGTTCAGTAGAGACCCTTGATCGTCATCCAGCAAACCACCAACGACGTCACCAAGCAGCGAGATCACAGGGACAGTGAACCTGATGTGTTTTCTGTTCAAGACACCCTGTATATAGGGAATAGTCTGACCGTTGGCCATTGTTGAGTTTCCTGTCGCGGTGAACTCGATATAGCCTTTGTTCAACGCGTTCTTTTGACTGTCAAGAATCTCCGAAAGATTGGGGATTAGCTCGTCGAAGAAGAAGTTTCCTTCGAATGGGACGGTGTTGTTGCCGGGCCAGAGTTGGAGATCATAGATGTTGATCAAACCTACTCTTGTCTCGCCAATCAAGACGTTGAAGGTCAAATTTCCGAGCCCTAGACGGAGAACACCAGAGTTGGGGATATTAAGATGGCCCTTCATATTGTACTTGGATGTTCTGTTTGACTGAAGATCGAACTGTAGATCATTGAGGCCAAATCCGTCGAGGTATGTGAGAGAAGGAATCTTAATTGTCTTTTTCAGACTGCGGTGGTACTTCAAAGCCCCGAGGTGAATCTCAGGCTTGCCCTCTAGCGAGAGCTCGACCTTGGGCTTGTCGAAGAATTCGTTGAACCATGCCAGAAGTTCCTTCTGGTCCGTGACCTGCATTGTCTGATTCACGATGGAGACTTCCGTCTTGTGGTTGAGATGAAGATTTGGAAGCTTGAGCATAAGAAATGATTTCATGGGTTGTGTCTCCTTGTTGTAGAGGTACAAATCGACAGGCTTCAGATTGGCGGCCAATGGCGTGTCCAGCGACGTGTTGATACTCATCATGACTAGGTCTGGCGAGACGACCTGCAAAGCACCGCCATTGATGGGTAGCTTTTGGCCATTGAGGATGTTTTGGACAATGGCAGGAATGATGACAGTGAAACTGTCGTCAGTTAGACATTAGGTGAGATTGGAGTGAACATGATTGACTCACAGCAGTGGTAGCAAGATGGCGAGAAGGATAGCGATACCAAGCAAATACCACCACTTGAACTTGAAGAGATGCGCCTTCACTTTCTGCCATTTAGTCGGCCCCGGAGCAGCTTTTTCGTCGCGGATATGGTCGTTAGAGGAAGCATTGTCACTCTGTGCGTCTTGAGCCGACGCGTCTGGAGGATTGGTGTTGTCGCTTGTCTCGGGCGCTGCACCAGCCATGGTTTCCTGTGTTGAAGCCATTTTGGATTATACTGGCTCTCGGCGACGGTGGTAGTCGGACATGTAACTATCACCAAGGGCCTCGGAATCAAGCAGCAGAGTCAGGAGGAAGCGTCTTGGCCAACGTTTTGGTCCAAATTCGTTCGACTCATCCAACGGCGCAGACCAAGAAGCATGGGAAATGTTATACCAGGGTCATTGCACTAGCGATTGTTCAAACAGGGCATATCCTGGCTCGGAGAGGCAACCAAATTCTGATCTTCAGCGGGGTCAAGGCACTAACTAAACTAGCATTCAATACGAGTCTACGAGAGTGCTGATCATTACCTAGCGGAATCTGATAAGTGATGAGTGGAATTGGAGGGAGGAGGATGAAGAGGGTACCGACCACACATGACCACCTTTTCCCCCTCACTTTCTGTTTTGGTAGAGGTGAGTTTAAGTGTGTGCAGACGCTGGTTTTTGGGTGTGAACTCAAAGAGCTTAGTTTGCGAATACTTCCCAGATGTCATGAATGTTTAAAATGTGTCGAATAAATGAATGTGACGTCGGCCCATAAGCTCTGTGATCAGACAGCAGCAGCCGAACGGTCAAGATAGATAGTTAACGGTTGCACTGTGTGACATGACTCGGTTGTAGTGTTCAAGGTTTAGCGGAACAGGCCTTGTAATTACCCGCTAACTCGTTGTAACGCCAAAGAAAAGCAAACAAAGGTCTGGACCATGACCCAACTACAAGGGTTCTTGTTCAGGTTAATGACTGATTCAAAGACAATGACTGAAGAACGGGCACAGACTGGGAGACTTGGAAACAGACTACTACCGCCCAACTATCCCCTGTAATCTCAGTTAGTACACTCACTATTATTCTGGCGAGTTTGGTTCAACAACACCATGCAGAATAAAACACAAACACAGCTCCAGCCATGGTCAATCAAGCAAATATTATCCCATGGGTATCTGTCACTAGAATTCCGCAAAATTATTAAATACATAAAATAATATTGACGCTCCATAAACGTCATTAACTAATTCATCTCACATTATGTCCGACCCATAAGTTCCTTCAAGATAGCATGTACTAAGTCTGCCACTGTCGCAACGAGCTAGAATAATAAATGTTAGCCAAGTGTTTATCAATAGAAACAAAAAAAAAGAAAATTACAATCACGTACCGGTGTCGCATCTCCAATGAGCTCAGATACTTGATTCACAAAAGCCTTGCTCAGCAAACTCTCTGCGTTTCCTACCAGTGACAACAATCCCTTGACTGTCTTTGGTGTAAGGAACGGCATGATCTGGTCCACGATGCCCTTGATGTCAACCTTCTTCAGCGCATTGAGCAAAGGCTTCACCGCGTCTACAAGACCTGAGAGGTCAAGACCATCTAGCTCTTTTAGAATAGGCTCAATGATCTCGAACAAACTCTCGAGATCAACCTTGTTCAGGACTTCAATAAGTGGCACAGCGCCTGAGATAAGGGTGTGCGTCTGGTTGACGAACTTGTCGCTGAGAAGATCTCCTGCGTTGTCAACCAGGCCGACAATTCCCTGGACTGACTTGGGTGTCAACAAAGGCTTGAGCGCCTCTATCAATCCCTCCAAATCAATGTCATCCAGGGAATCTAGCAGTGGCATGATCTTGCCAACCAGCTTGACGAGATCAATCTTCATGAGCGCATTCAGGAGAGGCCTCACCTTTTTGATGAGGTCGCCCAAGTCGATCTCGCCGAGCGCTTCAAGCAGAGGTTGAAGTTGCTTGATGAGCTTCTTGAGATCGATCTCGCCCAGGGCTGAAACCAATGGTACTGCATCACCAATGAGCGTCTGTGTTTGATTGACGAACTTGGGCGTGAGGAGATCCTCAGCGTTTCCGAGGAGGTCCATGATGCCCTTGATACCCTTTGGTGAGAGTAAAGGTGCGATGGTGTCAAACAAGCCCTTGATATCCAAATCACTAATCTCATCCAGTAGTGGGGATAGTTGCTTGACAAGCTTGGCAAGATCGATCTTTCCGATTTCCTTTAGCAGGGGTGAAACTTGGTCAATCAGATCAGGAAGATCGACCTCGCTTAGTGAAGATATCAAGGGAACAGCGCCAGTGATGAGTGTCTGAGTCTCGTTGACAAACTTTTTCGTCAACAAACCTTCAGCATTGTCCAGCAGTCCCACAATGCCCTTCACAGAATCCTTTGTGAGGAGTGGTGCTACAGCGCTCAGTAAGCCCTCGAGGTCAAGCTTGCCAAGCATCTTCAAAAGCGGGCCAACTTGGTCGAGCAGATCCTCCAGGTTTGCTTTAGAAAGGCTGTTGAGAAGTGGCGCAGCCTTTGAGATGAGACCCTTTGTTTGAGACACAAAATCCTTGGTAAGCAGGTCCTCAGCATTATCGAGCAGTCCAATAATACCCTTGATGGAGTTCTTCGTGAGTAAGGGCTGTACAGCACTCAGAAGCTCATCCAGCTTCAACTTGCTGACCTGCTTCAGCAGTGGACCGACTTGGTCGAGCAGGCCCTTCAGATCAGCCTTATCCAAGCTGTTCAGTAGAGGCGCAGCCTTGGAGATTAAAAGCTTTGTCTGTGAAACAAAGTCTTTGGTGAGGAGGTTCTCGGCGTTGTTGAGAAGACCGATGATGCCGTTGATGGAGTTCTTCGTGAGTAGGGGTCGCACTGCGCTGAGGATGTCCTCGAGCTTAAGCTTGCTGACTTCTTTGAGAAGTGGACCAACTTGGTCGAGCAAGCCCTTCAGGTCTGCATCGTCAAGACTGTCAAGTAGAGGCGAAGCTTTCGAGATCAAAGACTTGGTTTGTGACACGAAATCCTTAGTGAGTAAATTCTCGGCGTTGCCAAGAAGACTGACCAGTCCTTTGACCGAGTCCTTGGTAAGGAGTGGTGCAAGCGCATCAATCAGACTCTTGAGATCAAGCTTGCCCAAGCTGGTGAGCAGCGGGCTGGCGTTGGAGATGAGCTTCTTCGTGTCTGAAACAAAGTCTTTTGTCAAAAGATCTTCGGCGTTGCCCAAAAGACCAATAATGCCCTTGATGGAGTCCTTTGTCAAGAGAGGTCCAAGTGAGTCAAGAACACCGGCAAGGTCAATCTTCCCAAGGCTGGTAATGAGAGGACCAGCGCTCGAAAGAAGCGATTTGATGTTCTTGACGGTTTCCTTGGAAAGAAGATCTTCGGCATTGTTGAGCAAGCCGACAAGACCCTGGATCGCTTCCTTCTTCAAAATAGGACTCAAAGCATCTAGTATACCCTTCAAGTCGAGATCTGATAGCTTGTCAATCAATGGTGACGCGCTTGACAGCAGAGTCTTGATGCTCTTGACAGTCTCCTTCGATAGTAGATCTTCAGCATTACCGAGGAGCGCCACAAGACCTTGAATTGCATCCTTCTTGAGAATTGGGCTCAGGGCATCTATTATACCCTTCAAGTCGAGATCTGATAGCTTGTCAATCAATGGTGACGCGCTTGACAGCAGAGTCTTGATGCTCTTGACAGTCTCCTTCGATAGTAGATCTTCAGCATTACCGAGAAGCGCCACAAGACCTTGAATTGCATCCTTCTTTAGAATTGGGCTAAGGGCATCTAGCACGCCCTTGAGATCGATATCGGCAAGCTTGTCAATGAGTGGTGACGCTTGGGACAGAAGAGTCTTGATACTCTTGACAGTCTCCTTGGACAATAAGTCTTCGGCGTTGTTCAATAGTCCAACAAGACCTTGGATGGCCTCCTTCTTCAGGATGGGGCTCAAAGCGTCCAAGACACCCTTGAGATCAACATCAGACAATTTCTCGATCAGTGGAGAAGCTTCAGTCAAAAGTGTCTTGATGCTCTTGACAGTATCCTTTGTTAATAAGTCCTCTGCGTTGTTAAGTAGCCCAACGAGGCCTTGGATTGCCTCTTTCTTTAAGATTGGGCTAAGCGCATCGAGTACGCCCTTGAGGTCGACATCATTCAGCTTATCAATCAGAGGCGATGCAGCTCCAATGAGGTCTTGAGTCTGGTCCACGAACTTGGGCGTCAAGAGGCTCTCGGCGTTCTTGAGTAGACTCAAGATACCCTTGATTGAATCGTCCTTGAGAAGCGGCTGGAGCGCTTTGAGGACTTCTTCAAGATTGAGCTTTGCAAGCTGTTCCAAGAGTGGCGCGATATCCTTGATGATGGGGCTGACTTCGCCAAGAAGATCCTGGATCTCATCGACAGTCTTTGCTGTCAAGAGATTGCTGGCGTTCTTGACAAGAGATACAATGCCTTGGATGGCCTCTTTCTTGAGAAGAGGGTCCAAGGCTTGAAGGATACCTTCTATGTCGAGATCTGTGAGCTTCTTGAGTAGGGGAGAAATCTCGTCAAGAAGAGGCGCAACATCGCCAATGAGTGTCTTGGTCTCTTTGACGAACTGAGGAGTCAAGAGGGAAGCGCCGTTGGCGAGAAGACCATCTATATTCTTGAGATTGTCATCGGTGAGAAGCTTGAGAACTTTTGATACGATGCCGGCAATGTCGACACCTTTGATCTCATCGACGAGATCTTTGAGGTTGAGCTCGCCGACCAGATCAAGAAGTGGTCCTGCTTTGGCCAGAAGGTTCCTGACCTGGTTTGGCGCAGGAGGCTTGAGAGTAGCTGCAAGATAGACCATAGCATCGTGGAAGGCCTGAAGGAATTCAGGCGACAGCAGGTCACCCAGAGCTTTGAAGAGGTCCTTGAAATCACCAAGGGCATCTGTCAGTCCTTTGAGACCAGACCCCAGATCTCCAAGACCGTCTAGCCCAGGAATGGCCGCGATCCTAGACCCTCCATCATCTGAATCCGAGTCTGAATCTGAATCAGAGTTGGAGCCGGAGCCGGAGCCGGATTTTGACCCAGAGCCAGCAGTGCTGTTCTGCCTTTTAATAAGAACAGGTGCGCGAGGAAACGCGTTGCTCTTGAGTAATGTGTTCAGCTCTTTGAGAGCATCCGTGAGTTCAGAACGAGGAACAAGAGCGAGGTTGTGCTTCTCCAAAAGCTGGACCAATTCTCCCGATAGTTCAGGAGAAGAGACAGTCCTTGGCGCAGCTTCAGGAGCAGCAAGACTGAACGACGCGAGAGTCGTGAGGAAGAGCTTGGAGAACCTCATCTTGTTGCGATACCCTCAGTTGGAAGCAAACAAAAAGGATTTGGGGTTTCGGCACCTCTTCTTGTCTTGGTGAAGGGTAGCGCAAGGAGACAGTCGCCTAGGATGTTGGCAGGCTCTTTTTATCTCAGCCACTCATCACAGACGCATTTGCTTTTGGAGATGTCCTCTAGCTATCTGTAGGCTCTACAGTATGAATACGTTAGCGTCGTCGTTAGCCTACCGCACCCCAGACTGCTAGACCGGCTTGTCGTGAAGGGGAAATTGGACTATGGATCCGACAAGATGATCGTTTCCTCTTCTGTAAACGAGGCAACGAAACCCCCCTGCATCTCGCAAACTATTGCGCTTTAGGCACCTGAGGAGGTTGCACGACAACCAGGTGCCCATGCCAAGTCGGTATGGCCCGCGCCTGACCTACAGGGGAGTTCTTGTTTCTTTTTGCTTTGGGTGATGGCTAAGATGCAACTGTGATAGTGGTGATATGCGCCACTTGTCAGTGCGCGATGGGCCGTTTGTCCGTTAGACAGGCTAGTAGTTGAAGATTTACAGGGTAAAGACGGTGATCCTATTCACAATTGGCGTTGCTCAGGCAGTTTAGTTAGAGGAGTGAATCTCTGATCGAACAAGACAGGATTGACGTTTGATTGAACAGACTCTAAGACATGGCCATCTCGATAACGAAAGGAGCTTGTGGCCGTTACAAACTAACGTGCGGCCTTGAAATCGACTCCTCCCACCCTGTTAACCACTCCAACGCGATGGTAATAAGTGCTAGATCTAACATACGGATCCAATTTCCAATAGTTGAGCTGGAGCGATTGAGCCAACTCATCTCGTTTCGCGCTCGTCTCTTCTCCAAGTTCCCCACCACTATTCAATGTGATCCATTCTGTAGTCAATTTAGTGAACTGGTCAATCAACTCCTGTCGCTCCATCTGTATCTTGGTCTTCTTTTCCTCTGACTCCATCCTTTCGTTCTCGCTGGGAACTGGGTTGACGTATTTGTACTCCCAAGGGTCTTCACCCCCATAGGACTTTTGCAAGTTGCTCTTGGGTATGAACTTGAGTAACCCTTTGGCTCCACTTGTGAAATGGACCTTGGAAGCAACAACGGGGTCTAACCAGTGCTTGATGACAGTCCAAACGCCTGTGAATAGGTTAGAATACAGTTTTATAAGTGGCACCAAAGGAGATTACGTACCCCAGAATACAAATGGCGCGTTGTGTACCAGTACGACTCCCAGGGTCTCCGGGTATCTCGTCTCAAGAACCTCAATCAAGAACTTGACAACGTGGAAATCCATATTACGAAGACCGAAACCCGACAAGTCAAAGATGAGGCAGACCTTGTCGTTGGGTGCTCGAGCCATCATTCTGAGCGTCTCGATATTGTGCAAGACGTATGTTTCCATGGCTTCAGCTGTCTGCTTGTGGGGATCATGGAGTCGAACCCGAATGACATAAACTGGATGGTCGTCTTTGTCTGTTCCTCTGACATAACTCTTTCCAGAGCGGTATTGCGCCATGAAAGCCTCTTCATCAGGTGTGAGCGACGTCTTCAAACCAACCGCTTCACCCCCTCCAATGATAGTCTTTTGGATCTGTCGCTCTTCTCGCCAATTGATGGAAGACACAAACATGTCAACGGCTTTAACAACATCAAAGTCTCTGGCGCGAAGGAATCGGAGAATGGTGGTATCGGGATGGTCGGCCAGAAAGGCTTCCCACAAACTCCGACTAAAGTTTTCCGGAGACTTGTTTTTCAGATGCTGTAGGAACTCGCCTGTTTTCTCAGGCGTATCCTGGGAGAGGGTCTGGTTTCCGCAGAGACGAAACAGGTGAACCCAAGCTTCTTGCAGGATGCGATTCTGCTCGACGGTGAGGTTACCGCGTGTGCCTGGTTCTGGTGAAGGAGACATTATGATATTGAGTGCTGGCTGATGTGCTGACTGATGAAAATGGACTTCTGTAAAGGCAAAAGAGCTTGTTCAAGAAGATGTTATGACGAGCATCTCTGTTGAAGCCACAGGCGATGGATAACATCCAATTATTTGTGTTCCGACGGGCAGTCTCGATGACAATTCATCCATATCCACTAGCATATCCGAGCACACAGATGTTTCTTCTTCGTGGATCTTGCTGTAGATGCCACAAGAGCCGATGACGATCTTCTTGGTCGACGTCGTCTCGCCAGGTCGGAAAGTGGTCCTGGATTGGGAAACAGGCCAAAGCGCACTAAAGACACTGTGTGACGATCCGAGTTGAGTCAGTCAGTGCCATCCTTCAACTTGGGAAATGCAATGCTCGCAAGCCATACACTCGGGGGCTAATGCACCCCGCACTTTGATAATAGCTAAGTCTGGCAGTTAGTTGTATCACATGCGCGATCTACCGATTGTGGGGTTAGAAGCCGAGATGTCAAAAAAACAGGAATGACATGGGAAGTTGGGGCTAACCGTGCGGGTCAAGAGAAGCAAGGAGGTAGCTTAGTTGACGAACTTTCTACTGAGAAGGTATTGGATAGAAATTACTCACATGTTCAGTAGTGATTTGCATAGAAACTTTGCTAGTCTATGCTGCGCCTGACGTGCATTGCGACAGAGTGTCGGACTCGACAGAATGGTTGACTAGAGATTCTTATGACGGTAATGGTATGCCATTGCCACCGAAGGACACCACTTTGATCATCTCATCTACCTGTGCAGTGAGTGGCCCATCTACGGATGAGAAAGTGGAGGAGAGCATCACAGAAATTATAGGCCATACTTCAAGAACGAAAGTAAGCTGTAAAGTAGTCTGAATTATGGCTACTAGTTACCTACCTCTTCCACCAAATGTTATTGCTCCTTGATAGTTGTGAGACTACCCTGGAGGCCCTATCGTAGACCACATACTTGTGCTTCAGGCCCTCGAGTTGATAGTTCGCATGCGAATACATACTTTTTACTTCATTCGTCTGAAGCCTCTTTTCATTCACATTTGAAGCCACGTAGCAATTATTTGCTTAGCCTTTAGTAGAATGGTAATTAACATAATTGTCCGATTCTGTCGGTCTTAGTCGAAACATGCCTACGAATATTGGTTTCAAACATATGCTGCGTTTGTTGAAATACATAAGCCTCAATTACCACTAGGATTTCAAACCTTTTTGCTTCTAACAGCGTTCCACAACATCAACAGTTCAGATGAAAAAAAGTCACGATTGTCAGAAGACTCAATTTGATGGAGCAGGCAGTGTTCAACGTTATGTTCTCTCATCCAATATGTTCAAGTGTGAATAAAATATGTACAATCGCTTGAACCGTCGACTATTGCCCCGTCATCCAAGCTTATCCCCAAACCTGATCAGAATCATGATACTATGCATTCTCGCTCAACTCAGTCTTGAACCACAACAGTAGCACATCGCACTTTTTAGTTGAGAGCGTTGCTCACAGCGGTGTAAGCAGGCTTGGGCTGGTAGTTGCGGTCAAAGAGAAGAGGGTTAGACTCTTGTCGCCATGAGTCCTTGTCAGAAACACCCCAGACGGTAATACCGACACACTTGGGGGTTGTAAGGCAGGAGTTGACAACAGTAACGTAGTCGTTAGCAGCAGCGTTCTCAATGTCAAGTTCGGTGATGGCAACCTCCTTAACGTTGGCACCAGCGAGGACCTTAAGGGCAGCAGGGAAACCAGAGGCAGGGTTCCAGCCACCGGAACGGGCAAGATGAGCCTGGGAACCGATACCGTCGATGGGGATACCCTGAGACACCCACTTGTTGACATGATCAACCATTCCGCGGGTAACCTTGGCGTAGTTGGCGATGTCGAGGTTGTAGTCGTTGATGTAGAGCTTGGCAGCAGGGTCGGCAGCGCGGGCAGCGCGGAAAGCAATACCGACAAAGTCCTCGCCGAGGACCTGGAAGAACTCGCTGTTTCGCATGTTACCGTCTTCAGCGAAGATCTCGTTGACGACATCCCAGTGGAGGATCTTGCCCTTGTAGCGGGTGACCATGGTCTTGACGTGGTTCTCGATGACAGCAGTCATGGTGGCGCGGTCACGGATGTTCTTCACCCACTGAGGGAGTTGAGAGTGCCACAGGAGAGTGTGGCCACGGATCTTCTTGCCATTGGCCTGGGCAAAGTCGACAACCTTATCAGCATTGCCGAAAGTGAACTGGCCGCGAGAAGCTTGAAGAGACTTAGTCAACTACTAGGAGTCGTCTGGACTATCAGTACTTACGCTCAATGGCATCCCACTTCATACTGTTCTCGTTGGTGACCTGGCCAAAGTCCGTCTTGACGATGTTGATAAGAGGGTTGTTGCTGAGATGGTAGTGGTCGATCTCAGTACCGAAGTAGACCTTGCCCTTGGCCCTGATCTTGGCATCGAGGCCTGAAGCATCGCCACTGCCACCACCAGGAGAGGGCTGCTCAGGCTCAGTAGGGGTAGTGCCGCCACCGTTGTCACTTCCAGGAATACACTGAAAGTAAAAATCGTTGATCTTCTCACACTTCAAGCCAGATTGGCAGGTCGTGGGTCCATTCCAGCCACTTCCACCACCTAGAAGGCTCATTAGTGTTTTTTCCGACATCTACTCCATGCTTGCACTTACACTGTCCCCAGATAGCAGACTGGGCAAGAGCCGCAGGGGCGAAAGCAACGATGAGTCCCAGGAAGTGCATGTTGACTGTCGAGTGATTTAATGGCAAGAGATGCTGATCCAACAACAAAAGACTCCAGCCCTGGAGAGGCTATCGAAGTCTTATATAGCTAAGTGGTATTGCTTGTCATGATCGCCTAGAAGCCCGACTGTATCGAAAGATCCCTGGTCTATAGTGACAAGTGTTTTACCCAAACCAATTGTATCGACGGCGCGTTTTCCCGGTAATTTTTGTTTATCAGCACAACTGGAGGCCTTATGTGCGGAGTACCAAGTTCCGGGCAACGCCCATTGAGGAAATATCGGAGCATCGCCAAGATGTACGCTGTAACCTCAAAGAGCAAGTGACTATCTGAATCTGAATTGCCCCCCGAAAATGCGGGTCCCCAATCGGCTGATGCAGCGGATTAAAAGTAAATTTGAGCTGATTAGGAAGAAGAAGAGTTCCGATATTGGGGTTTGGTGGCTCGTCCTCGGCCTAGACAAACAAGCTGATGCTTCAATGGTAGGGCCTTGGGAATGATGTAGGGATGGGCTTTAACCGATTAGCGTGCAAATGGGCCCTTTACCCCGGATATTAACTGATCTCACAAACCCTCACAACCTTATTTGATCGAGACCGATTTAGGTCACACCTGAAATTATGGTGAATAAAGCTGTTGTCCGGTGGCGATGGATTGTATGTTAGTCACGCTTGAGTTTTCAATATCACAACCCAGTCTATATCAGCCTGATCGCGAGATCTTAGCCGCCTACTACCCAGGAAGAGATAATATTGTCAGTGGTCAGATGCGAAGGTGAATCGAATTATCTAGACCTTGACGGGGTTCATTGTTAGCCAGGAATGGGAACTATGCAAACCTAGTGCAGCTGAGAAACCACCACGAAGGGGCTAGCAGTTGGCGATTTGATCTTTGTTCTTGGCAACCCTTTTGAGGAGAGAATAGAAATTGGTCGATGTAGACCAAGCTCTAATTTGCCTCGCCCGATACATGACAAAGTGTTGATCGATGCAGGTCCGGGGCAAGGCAAGTTGGGGGCATGGCTCATCTGGTATTCGCCTCCCGGGGCTCTATTTAGCCCATTGGTAGATAGTGACAGAACAAATAGACATAATACGAGAGATATGAGAATCAATAAACTCTGATTGCTGGCAATTATGACTTCCAGCATAGTTATGACTGACTGGCGAACTCGACATTATTGAGAGGAACAGCGGCTTTCTCGCCGAGTCATGTTGTATCATTCCATTGGAGCGCATCGTCCAAGGGATGTTGGCCAATTGGGCACTGACAAACGTCTCTTGGCATTTCTCACGAAGCCTCATTTCGGAGAGACAAAAGGGTAAAAGCGGAAGGTAACATCCCCAGCATCTTACTGAGTAGTTCATTTGGTCCCATTTGACCAGCATGAGGGGCAACAAGCAAAAAAGCAATTTATCCTTTGCATCGTAACAATTGACTCGCTAACTATTTACCAAATATCGTTACAGCTGTCTTTCTTCCCATAAACTCGTCTCAGATAGACTTCATGTTAAGATACATGCCATTCTCCGGCTTGATGGTAATAACTCCCCTTGGCAAAACAAGGTTATTATCCATCGCCAAAGTCCACTCAAAGGACTTGACCATGTTCGCCAACAGACATCGCATCTCAGCCTTTGCAAAGCCCTGTCCGATACAGCTTCGCGGTCCGTGCAAAAAGGTAAGGAAGTTGTAGTTGCTGCTTGCTCCTCCATTCTGGTTAGGTTTTCCATCCTCTGTCATCCATCTTTCAGGGCGAAACTCTGCTGCGTCGGGTCCCCAGATCTCGGGGGAGCGGTTGATGTACCAAATTGATACAATCACGTCGGTGCCTTCTGGAATATATTGATCACCGATGCGTGTATCTCGGAGGGCTGAGCGCATGGTCAGAGGAACGGTCGGGTATAGGCGTAGGGTTTCGTGCATGACACCGTTGAGATAGGGCATCTGCTCGAGAGTGCTGGCGAGGTCTGGCGTGTTGCTGTCGACATCTGCAGGCAATGCATTCCTAACTTCTTCTCTGAGCTTGGACTGGATGTCGGGGTATTGAGTGAGTAGGTAGCAAGCCCAGGTAAGTGCTGATGCAGTAGTCTCATGTCTTCAAACTGTTAGCTACACGTGCGATCAAATGACATGTCTCGACTTACCCAGCTGCCAGGAAGGTCAGCAACTGATCCTTCAAGGCCTCATCCGAAAAGTTGTTTGACTTGATGAGGAGCGACAAAACATCAAAATGGTCATAGCCCTTCTCAATGATGGCAGCCTTCTTCTCCTTGATCATAGGATAGCATAGATCATTCAGAGAACCAGTTAAATAGTTGAACAAAGTGTTCATCTTCCACGGGATGAGACGAATAATCGGCAACCCTATGGCCAAGGACAGCATAGCAAAGACGAGCTTCTCTCGGTCAGGTTCCAGTAGCTGCTCATAGATGTCGGCCAGTGGATCAATCTTTTTCTCAACAGCATCGAATCTGCGACCCAGGCCAGCAATGCCGATGATATCCAAGGTGACCTTGCTCGCCCAACCATTGAGCTCGACGACCGATGATCTAGACGCTGTAATATCCTGAGCGATCGCCTTTGTAAGCGTCTCACTCTTGGCCCACATCATAGGATAAAGCTCCTTGATGTGGCGAAAGTGGAACGCTGGTGTGGAATTCTTTCGAAGAAATTTGTGCTGCTCGCCTTCTACTATGATTAGACCATCTCCGAGAACATGACGCAGGAAAGAGCTGATTCGTGTCGGCTTGGCGAAGTCGTAGCAGTTGTGAACTAAAAGGTCTGCCAGTAGCTGAGGATTCATGATGCATACTTGGTTGCGAAAAGAATTCAGCATGATAATGTCGTTTCCGGGATATTCCTTTGCTAGATCGAGAAACAAATCACCAGATGGTCTTCCCTTGACAACAAGAGCTCGGTGAGCGGCACTCAGATAGTCCTATCAAATGAGATAGTCAGTATTAAAAGACTCAACAGTCGCTGAACTGATAAACACTACCCTTGGTCCGGGAATGCGTCGAAGTGGGCTGAAGAGGACTGGGTACAATATTGCCCAGAAAAGGACGCCAAACGCATAGTTGGCGAACAATATGGTGATTACAGCTGCTAAGTGACTCTGATTGCTGTAGTAATTCGGAAACAGCTTGATGGCAAAGAAGCCCTCGATGCAGGCTGCCAGAGTAAGGCTTGGAAAGCCCATAACCTTGGACAAGACGGCCATGTTGACAGCAGGATTAACGTGTGCCTGATAGACTGTAAGGTTTGTGTTTTTGGTATTTCTTCTCTCGGATTATTGGGACGATTAAAGTACCCATAAATCCCACAATCTAGATATAATCTCAATCTGGTTAAAGATGCTGGTCCATTCGGTTGTTTAAAATAACCAACAAATTGGGCCGCAATTATACCATGTGAAAGAAGTTCCACCCAGCGTCATACCACAGCTGGATCTCAAACTCAGTGCTACTGTACTTACTAAGTTTTTAGTAAAACGCAGGGTTTGCTAGGTCAGTGTGGGTGTGAAGCCATCGCCAGTTTCCAGTAACTGATAGTCACCGCTCAACTAGACTAAAAGTAGCAAGTTCTTCATGCGATCGGCAGTGTCTTAACGCTTTGCAGCGTTGCAAGGGGGACCCAATCGGGCTTAGCATGCGAGCTGAGATTGACAACTTCTGATGATGGGGTCATGGGGATGATGAGGAAGGGTTTAGTTTACGAAGAGGAGGCACGTGGATGGCTTGTTCGTTAGCTCGCAGTTTAAACTCTTCGTCATGTTTTTTTCCTCAACTTTTTTTTTCCATCTTCACATGTGTTTCTCTTTATTCTCAAGTCTCTGATGTTGCTCTCGAAATAATCGTCGACTTGTGACGATGGATCTTCCTTTCGCAACCTAATCCGAAATTAGATGGGCTTGGTAAATCATTGGAACAACTCACTGCTCTGTCAACACGCAAAGTGCGCAAATTTTCAACTCACGGCGTAGAAGAACTTACAGCTTGGAAGAATGTGCGGATTTATTAAGGTCACGGACATCTTGGGAACACTCGTTTGTTACCCTCTGCTTTGACTTGAAACCTCGATCTGCAACCATCATCAAAGTTTTGATCATGATGGCTCCGTTCGTCATTATCACTCTTATCCTCGGTTGTGCCCTCCTCGGAGGCCATGCCAGTATTTTCACGTCACATTCACATGGTTTCTTTGATGCTTTGCTTGTTTGCAATACCGGTGCACAGGCGTGTGTTCTCGACATGACGGACTCGGTATCAAGACCCATCACAGGCATCGAGAGTGTCGATGCAGCAGTGAACCTTTTGCTTGAGTTCTTCTCTCAAGGTTTGAGAAAAAACCATGAGGTGAAAGGAATGGATCTCGAAGCCTTGATTGCTTTTGTGTACCTGGCTGCTCAGTTTGGTGGTGCTTGGTATATCATAGCCCTCGAGGGCCTGAGATTTGGAAACAAGGGCACAATCCTGAGCTGGTACGTTGCGCTGTACTCACTGTCGAGATTATAACAGTACTGACTCTATTTCTAGGACTGGAACATTTGGGATAGTGTTCCAAGCTGTCACAATCACCATCATCGCACCGATCTACCTTACTATCCAACTGCTAGTCTCGCCCTCGATTCCACAACAAGCAAACTTCCTCGCCGACCCATCCGATCTCAACTTCTTGCCTATTGCGACAATCATATCATACGTTGTGCCAAGTATCGGCCTTTGTCTACCACTAGTCTTTGACATATCTCGGGAGGCAAAGTTTATTGCTGTCGCGCTCTGGCAACCTTTTCCATTGTACCAATCTGCACTTCAGAATATCTCACGTCTATTCAGCGGCTCCCAGGGACATACTTCTAAGATTAAGGCGCACGTCGACTTGCGGCTGTGCAGAAAAGCCCTCAATCGCGCATACATGTTCATTGCAGGACTGACTGTGAGTGTTCACCTTTTCGTGATGGGAACCATATTGGCGTCGTGGATCGGCCAAGTCCAACCTGTATCCGGACATCATATACTGGCTCTCACGTCAATCACGAATCCACCGACATTAGCTCTTCTGGAGCCACCTGTTCCAGCCTTGCAGTCCAGGGAGGTTGTAGTCTCGTTCTTGCGATGGGACGTTTATTGCACATGCCTTTCGATGATCATTTGGTCTGGCTACCAGCTTTCTGCCGTGCAGAGGGCCCCGAATTTGATTATAATAGGTATCAGGGCGATGTTGCTGGCACTGGTTGGTGGGCCAATTTTCCCGGCATTGATGTTTCTTTGGGAAAGAGACGATATTGCCATTAATAAGGCTTCACCTACGTCACGAAAACAGAAGTGACAGCTGCAGTGATAGGAATGGGCAGCTGGGTCGAGATGAGTGAACAAGGACTTGGAACATAATGCTACTTGGTATTATACTAGATGGTTGTACTGTACATACATGACGCCCGCATCAAGAAGAAAGAAAAGAAGAGCCTGGGGACGCTCCAAAACTACTATCCCGTCTACAATCGAGCAGCCTAGACTCCAATAACATCGGCGAACCTGAAACTGCCCAAGTGTTACTCGCAGTGTTTTCCTCGCTGATGTCCGCTGCCAACCATCCAACAGCAGACCTGATACCAATGGCAGAGTTCAATCTTGTTAATATGATAGTTGCCCTCTCCGCCTGTGCAGGCGTGTAGACACAATGTGTGACAAGCCTAATGGAGTGTACTATCATAATGGCCGCCGCTCCGTCGTACATCATGCTGGAGGGCATACCGTTGGAGTCAATATCACCTAGTGCGTACGGCACGCTGGCGAGCATGTCGTCGACACATTTACGCACGTCACACTCCAGAACAGGGACGCATTGCGCCCACATGGCCTGGTAGCTACTGTACTCATCTTCTTGTTCGGCCTCGACCGTCTGGAGGGTTGTTTGGTAGAGGAGCATGCTTTGCAGTAAAATGAGACGCGCTGAGCGGACGAGTATCATGATGCATGCTGTCTCGGCGTCGTAGTGCATGTTGCCAGCGCCCATTTCTCCTAGCATGGTGGGGACACCGCGGCCCTCGAACGTGTTTTGCCAGTATGTTGCGGCCTCGCAGTCCCATGCGTGGAAGACATCTAGCATGTCGAAGCATTCTTGTAACAGGAGCTTCTCTTCCTCGGCGCTTTTACTCTCCTCGGATGAGGCGGATGGACTGCCGCCTTGTTGGAATATTTCGGTCTGTATAAAGTGGAATAGACGATGACGAAGGGATAGTGTTCTAGACATCATTGCCAGAGCGCGGAGAAGAGGATCAAAGATGCCTATCACCGTAGCGATAGCTCCAGGATCGGTATATGTATCGTCGCCGTGTAAGAAGGAGTAGATTTGCTGCGCAACTTAATTAGCACAGAGCCATATCTGTAGTTCGGGTAAATTACCAGCCGCAGCAGAGCAAGTAAAAACAATTCCGCTCCTCGCCTCGTGGCGATTTGACTTGGCCCTCGTTTCTCTAGTAAGTAAAACAAACCTGATGCATGCTCATTCGGATCTCCCAATCCTTCACCACTAAAGTCCTGCTCAAGTCAGACTTTGTCGTCATGCTATGTCTGGATGTAGCACTTACCTTGTACGTGCACAGCAGCAAGATTGTCGCAATCACACTGTCGTCAAGCGCCTGGGCATCAGATTGTATACTCTGTTGCAATCCCTTGATCACCCGCCCGTAGTTCCTTAAAGACCGCGTCCGAAGCTCCTCGTTGCCCAGATGATTGAACGCAGCTAGCTGAGCCACGCTGAGCGTTGCCGTCTCGACTAACCCGCCATCTTTGTGATGATCTAAGAAACTCGGAAGAAAGCTAAAGTGACCGGGGAATCCATCCCCTTCGTCGGGCGAGACGAAGCGACGGACGAAATAACATAGCGACATGTCATCGTAGGACTGGACTGGTTGTCGAATGATGCCTAGAGACCTGCTGCGGGTTGAGGGTTTGGGGACCCGTTTGGTGGGCTTTGCGGGCGCTTTGTCCTTAGTCTTCTCGGGCGTCCGCGGGCTCGATGTTGCAACCGATAACGTATCTTTCGTTTTTGGGGTTGATGTATCTGTATTGGTTGTGATATTTGGTGACTTTGGCTTCTGAGCAGAATGGCGGAATTGAAACTCGTCGGTATATCCAAGGCAAGGCTTGCCATAGTTGTAGCATCGCCGGCACGTGGGTTTCCCCTCATCGCACTGACATTGTTGTCGCCATTAGATTTAGATACAACTGTTGAATCATGTCATTAGTTACGTACCTTGACTTTGCGTTGACGACATCGCAAACATCCTGAGCTGAATCGTCCTGGAAAAACCATGTTCGCTAGAGTACGAATTGTGGAAACAATCCTTCAAAGAGCTCAAAGTTGAGTGATTTGAGATAAGTCTAGAGTGAGAATGGAAAAGAGAGCCCTCAGTGCAGTACAGTCCATGGAGGTCGGTCCACTGTGGAAAAGCAGGGCGGACAGTGCTAGTTGCTTTAGCACGGACACCATCATTCTCTAGCTCCAAATGAGGTGACAGGGCATGGATGTTGGAAAACAGGGTTGTAAGGTTTGGCAGGGCCTTGGAGAGTCCAGACGGGCTAACGGGGCCTCAATTGCCGGGGGACGAAGAAGATCTGCACGGTAGCTCGTTAAGGTCAAGCTTGCGATATGAGAGTTTGGTTCCTGTTGGGACTTGTAGGGAACCTCGGCTTCAACATCGTGATCGCCTTCAAGGACTTGGACGTGTGATGATCTTTAAATGGAGCTTGAATGTTTCTAATATATGACCGTATGAGATGCCCCGGCAGTCGTATGCAGTTATCACATTGGAATGCTACGTAACCAGATTGAATCCAAGTCGTCAGTCTTCCTGTGTGTTTCAACTTCCTGACAACCATGTCGTCTCTTCTTTACTCTCCCGCCTTGGGCTACGTCCAAAGCCTGAACGACTTTACCCTCTCACCATTGCTCTCCTGTCCATTGCTTCTCACATCACTTTACGCACCAGAAGTCGCCAACAATGCACTCACTTCAATCGTCGCCCGACTCCAGCCTCACATCTCAACTACCCTAAACCTGAACCTCCAAACCGTCAACAGGGTTCTCCTCATCTGGACTAGCCTGAGTATTCTACGTACCATCAACAAGGCTCTGAATGTGATGGCTCACAATTCTTGGCGTATCAGACCCGCCTCAAATTGGTCCTGGACAAATGAGATTGCCGTCGTCACTGGCGGTTCCAGCGGAATCGGCTTGAGCATGGTGCGCAAATTGACTGGGATGGGAATACGAGTCGCTGTCTTTGACGTCCAGGATCTGCCCAAGGAACTGCAGGGCGATTCACGCGTTCACTTTTATCGCTGCGATGTAACCACTGTGGCATCTGTTGCGGAAGCGGCTGATGCTGTGCGACGTGAGCTTGGCCATCCAACCATTCTCATCAATAATGCTGGCATCACATCACCAATGCCAATTCTGAAGATGACAGAGTCATTCCTTCGCAAGATCATGGGCGTCAATCTCATGTCCTTGTGGTACACAACTCAGCAATTTCTCCCTCGCATGATTCAGCTTAACAAAGGCCACATCATCACAGTCGCAAGTATCGCGTCTTTCGTCGCCTTGCCCACAGCCGCCGATTACTCTGCGACAAAGGCTGGCGCCTTATCTTTCCACGAGTCACTTGCAAGTGAGCTCAAGCATTATTACAAGGCTCCCAACGTCTTGACAACTGTTGTTCATCCCAATTTTGTCAGAACGCCTCTAGTTGATGGAATCGTGGATCGCTTGGAGCGTGGAGGAGTTAGATTTTTGACTCCCGATGATATCGCCAATGAAGTCGTCGCGCAGATTAAACGTAGACGTGGTGGTCAACTTATTGTTCCAAAATCTGCTTCTGGTATCTCCGGAATTAGAGGATGGCCTACTTGGTTACAGGAGATGCTCCGGGATATGATTGGAAAGACAGCTTAACGACGGAATGTGATTACGAGTGAGGAGTGTCGCGTGCTCGAGGGGCAGGTTGGCAAAGGGACCATTAGATATCGTGAATAAAGCATCCCAGGATAACGAATTGATAGCCTCGGTAATCTACTCACTATTTAGTGCATGCCTTGAAGTTGACACGCGAAGTTAAACTGTTGATCAGCGCCAGCTAAGTACATAAAGACCTGCTTGCCCTCCCCGTTTCCCAAACACTTTCGCCCATTTTCTCTTCACCCCACTACCACTCAATATACAGCTTTCCCCAGGAAGCGTTTCGATTTATTGAGATGACACTCATCAACTCAGCCAAATTATGCTTCGACTACATCTATGCCGCACTGATCACGCCATGGCTACTCTCACACTTCCTTTTCGACATCACCCTCTGCCTCATCCCATATCTTCGACCCTCCCGGCAATGGTCTCTCAATCAAGCTGTCCGCGTCCGTCTTATCCGTCTCGTACTTCTCTACTGGTCACTCACCAAATACGGAGACCGACTAAGACTTGAACCAAAACGGGAGAAGAACCGATTCGAGGTAGTCTCTCCACGATCGCCCAAACTTTACAGAGGAATTCTTTCGGATTATATTGTTCGACCTGCGCAGCTAGGAATGACTTGGACACCAGCACGACCTCCACCTGCGGGACTGATCAACTCTAATATGGTCGTGGTGTTGCACTTCCACGGTGGAGGTTATGTTATTGGGAATGGCCGTGATGAAGATACTGGATTTTTGGCAAGAACTCTCGTGAGACACATGGGATGTACTCATGTCTGCACGCCACAATACCGTCTCTCGAGTAGCAACAACGGACACTTCCCAGCGCCTCTTCAGGATGCCCTCACAGCGTATCTCGATCTAATCAGAATCAAGGGCATTCCTGCAAGCCAAATCATCCTGTCAGGCGATTCAGCAGGAGCCAACCTGGCACTCGCATTGGTACGATACATTCACGAGCACGGAAAAACTGATGATATCCCACTCCCGAGAGCCATGGCTCTTTGGTCACCTTGGGTAGACGTTGCCGGTGCTCTGGAGCAGGATATCAAGCAGTCACCCAACCACAAGACGGATTATCTGAACACGCACTTTGCACGTTGGGGCGCAGCTACCATCTCTGGTTATGGAGCCACCGATCCCGCTGGACCATACCTTTCGCCCCTTCGCAACCCGTTCAGGCTCCAAGAGTCACTTCCGGTATACGTCAATGCAGGAGGAGGCGAAGTTATATGTGATGATATCAAGAACTTCTGTCAACGCTATGAGAAGCATGGTTGGAACATCCACTTGGATGTGTCTGAAGGGTGTCCTCATGACATCCTGCTACTGGGAAACACGATGGGATTCAGTGCCGAGGCTAAGAAGGCAGTCGAGAATGCTAGAGGATTCTTGAATGTGAGTGCGGGGTTGAAGCTGCAGAGCTACATCCCGAGGAGGCTCTGATCCACGAACAAACGTGTGAGAAGATGGACTGGGGGAACAATCTTAGGCTCTCAACCAAAATGATCAAACTACGTAATTGAGACTAATTTCACATGCGTTTTGATAAAGACTCTTCAAGGGCATGTACCCCGCCAAAAAAACAGATTTAGCTATGCAGCTTTGACAACGTAGTCGCGTGACGTTTATACCCGATACACCCACAGTGAGTCAGTCAGAGACACACTAGCCTCTCGAAACAAAACAGTCCCCCTGCTGGACTCGCAAACAAATCCGTATGTCTATCCGGAAATGATATTCGGATCAGCACGTGGGGTTCATGTCTGCCCCGCATCGTCTGCCATTTACTCAACTCTAAAAGTCATGTCTTCTCTTTGCAGTTTAGCTTGCGATCTACGTTTCCGTGCCCGCGGAACCCGTGTGCACTCACAGATAGTAACGTCACTACCAGGTCGCGACATGGGTTCAGACCAAGCTATGAAGATCGTTGCGCGGGTCCCGAGTCCGTCTCGGTAGTTCGGAAGCTATGCTTCAACCTAGCTATCCATTCGAGGTATGGTGGGGGAGCTGAGGCAAAATACCGAGGTTTGATGGGCCGCTGAAACTTCTGGAGCAACTGTATTCTCAGAGATTTCGTTTATAATTGTGCAAACGCGTTGCAAAACAATTTCGAGGTCATCAATATCGATACACGTTACAGAAACACAATCATGACCATGGAGCAGCACACGAACGACGCAAAGTCCTTTGATGTTATCATCATCGGCGCTGGGATATCTGGTATCAACGCAGCATACCGCCTCCAAACAGAAGGCCCCTCAGATCTCACATATGCCATTCTTGAAGGTCGAGGTTCTATTGGTGGCACTTGGGATCTGTTCAAGTACCCTGGCATCCGATCAGACTCCGACATTTTTACGTTTGGCTTTCCCTGGAGTCCCTGGAAACGCGACGAGTCTTTAGCTCCGGGCGATGAGATCAGAGAGTACATGATCGAATCAGCTCGTTCGGTCGGCATAGACCATCATATCTGTTACAATCATTCTGTCAAAGAAGCCAATTGGTCTACCCACGACAACAGATGGAATCTCCAGGTGTTCCGAAACGGCGACGAGAAGCCTACCACTTTCCAGGCTCGGTTCTTGCTTCTTGGAACGGGTTACTACGACTATCAGACACCGTTGCAAGCTGTCATTCCAGGAATTGAGAGATTTCAAGGCAAGGTTATTCATCCTCAGTTCTGGCCTGAAGAATACGACTACACCAACAAGAATGTCGTAGTCATTGGAAGTGGCGCCACAGCCGTCACCATCATCCCGTCTGTGGCGGACAAGGTCAAACGAGTCACTATGCTTCAACGAAGCCCTACTTACATCCTTCCTCTCCCTTCGGCTAGCTTCTTTACACGCCTCCTTTTCAATATTCTCCCCGCTAGCATCGCTCTCTTCATCAATCGTCTTATGTGGCTAGTCAGGAGCTACCTCACCAACATTTTCTGCAAGTCCTGCCCTGGACTAGCCAAAAGGATTGTCAAGCACGTCACCATCAAGCAACTCCCTCCGAATGTCAAGTGGGATCCTCACTTCAAACCGCGCTACAACCCATGGGAGCAGCGATTTTGCGCGTGCTTGGACGGTGATTTCTTCGCTGCTATTCGTTCTGGAAAGGCAGACGTGGTAACCGATACGATCAAGACCGTCACCGAAAAGACCATCGAACTTCAGTCTGGAGAAACATTACACCCTGATTTAATCGTGACAGCGACCGGTCTCAAGGTGCGCTTCGGAGGCGGCATCAAATTCAGCATGGATGGCAGTGAGTTCAATGTGGCCGACAAGTTCGCCTGGAAGTCAGCCATGCTTGAAGATGTCCCGAACTTGCTCTTCATGACAGGATATGAGAATGCATCATGGACACTAGGTGCCGACGTCAGCGCTCAACTATGCGTGCGTATTCTGCGCAAGATGGCAGAAAAGAAGGCTGTTGCTGTTGTCCCGCGTCTGACCTCTTCCGAGGGTATGCCTGTGAAGCCAATGATGAACCTTTCATCGACGTATCTGAAGAACGCTGGTTCAGTTTTTCCCAAGGGTGGTACGGGCTTGTGGAGTCCCAAGTCTAACTACTTTTCTGACATGGCTGGTGCGAAATGGGGTAATATTACTACAGGGCTGGAGTATGTTTCATAGTTTGTTTGTACACATAGTAAAGGTAGTCAAGACATCTAAAGGTAATGCATGAAGTAGATGCAAACTTCTAAGTTATTCTTGCTCCTATTATATTGAGATGTCAGTGAAACGACGTAATATAGACTCGTCGGGGCCTGGCGATATACCGCCAGTTATACTGGACGTATCGTTTTGTGACCCTGTGTCCCATACTAGCCCCCTTTCTATACTAACGTTGAGATAACGTGTTGAACTATGATCAATGCCTTGGCGGGCTCGAAAGACCAGATGCAAATCACCTGAGAGAAGTATCCTTGTGCATGACCGCTTGATGTCGACCTCGATGAAATCAGCGTCCAGGGCTTCAGGTGCTTTGCTCCAACTTTCCACTTGAGGTCCTACCAGACACCCTAGCATACTACCGGAATTTTGTATCTTGTCCTTGCGAGATTTGACGTAGATGAGGAATGATGGCATTTTCCCCCCAGTGTCATTATCTCGGAACACGAGAAACGTTTTCGGAACGGCGTCGATGGTCTCATTGAAGCTCTCGGGTACGGTAGCATGAGCACGCGACTCCGGCAAAGGCATTATACAGTTGACCGGATAGTCACTGCTGAGAATATAGTTGACGTGTTCTATAGGTAGCGATCTGAATCTGAATGTTGGGTTTGGACCTTCAGCCTTTGGCATTAATCGTGAAGCCCCAAATGTTGTTTCCAATGCGACATATGCTCTGACAAGTATCGTTTCTGGTGGGTCTGCTGGAGGTCCCTTTTCTCTGTTCTCAGAGTCAAACTGTCTTAATCGGTAAGCCGACTCGTGATACAGCCTTTCATTTTCTTCCGTGAGACATAAGCGTAGCGGCATCAAGCGTACT
The DNA here is from genome assembly GCA_014899075.1 of Fusarium goolgardi. Classification (NCBI taxonomy): domain Eukaryota; kingdom Fungi; phylum Ascomycota; class Sordariomycetes; order Hypocreales; family Nectriaceae; genus Fusarium; species Fusarium goolgardi. Next base: position 125,647 of record JAAVUI010000162.1, on the reverse strand, counting down.
CTGAACCATCGGCATCGATAGCCGTTTTCCACTCGTTGGAAACCGCCGGAAGGCAGTTTCTTGATAGGTATCGCGATGTAGCCATCCTTATTCCAACATCGTAATATGGCGAGTAGACACATTACTTTCAATCCCTTTGAGTTTTGTCTAGTGGGTGTGATGACAAGGCCGTGGTCGACGGCTTTCACTGGGTGAACATTCTTTGAGAAACTTACAGTTCCGACAACATCGACCTCGTCAATTCCACAGCTAAGATTCTTGGGGTCGGCTGGTAACGGACATAGCCTGACGAGCACAGCTGACAAACTGATATTTTGGTTTGCCATGTCATAAGGCGAATGGCTGTCGGGAAAGTTCTTAGGCGTTACGATATCATGGGAATCTCTAAAGCAAGAGACAGACGGTGCTAGTAAACCCAGAAACCGGAAGCCCCTTGCAGATGTGCCCTCGCTGGTAGAGTAGCCTTTATCCTGTAAAGGCTCGGTTGACCAAGCGAATAATGAATCGTCGTTTGAGAGTTTCATTATCTCCACTTGTAGTCGATAAAACGCTTTATGACCTTCCCCATGTATAAGAGGCATGTTGACATCGAAGAGACCCAGGAGAGAATATGCTTGATCTTCCAACCTGGTAGTCTGTCGCATTGACGCCCAGGACATGATCATGGCGATGCTCACGTGGGTCCATGTGTGTCCAACCAGAGTTTTAATGTCAATCTTGGTTATCTCCGAGATTGTCGAACTAAGAGTGGCTTTCGTACCGATCTCTTGCCAATCACTGGCCAAGAATATCACTTCATGTGGCGCCAGTAACTCTTGTAGCGTCCATCCGCGTGCAAACCAGCGACTATGACGGAACTGAGATCCTTGTGACACCGGGTTTTCTGTGCTCGGTACATCTTGTAGATACACATAGCATGCATCTGACTTGCGATACCATAGAAACATAGAGTTGATGGCCTCTGATAGTTCTGCGCTTGACGTCTTGTCTATGCAGCAAGTGTCTACCCAAGCGTACTCAAATCCCTCATTTCTGGCTTTGGCGCAGAACTCAAAGATCTTTCGGTATCCTTTAAAATCTTCTGAGAAGGGAAGTGAACCTGTCATTTGCTGATAGGAGACTTCCTCACTCGTCCATACGTGTGAGAGGATGGCGTATGCTGGCACCTCTCGGCCTAGGTCCCCAACGAAAGATTCCAATTCCAATGTCTCGACATTGATGAGCCGCATGGTAGATTCGTATCAAGAATATCGAGATGATGGAGATTGGATGAGGCCTTCTATTAGTTGGCTACCAGAGGAGTAGTGACAAGGCAAGAAGGGATGATCGAAAGGGGAACGCCGAGACACAAGTTAGCCTTAATTATGTATGGGCTTATCTAAAGAAACGAAATCTTACAGTGCACGTGATTGGTCTAAATCACTTCAAACCTAGCTTCGTTACTGAACCCCACGCTAGAGATATGAAGAAATCAGGCCAGGTTCCATTCCCTCATGTCAACACTTTAGCTGGCGTAATGGAAGAACTACAAATTGCCATTGAAAGGATCACTTCCGCCAGATCGGTTTCGTCTAAATCTTGGTATACATAATTCCACGTACCCGTTCAATTGTTTGACTTGTACGTACTGCCTTCAAAGCTTACGTCTAAATTTTGTTCCAGCTTTTGACGCTCATCAATCTTCATACTCTCGAGGGTTGATTCTTGCAAATATGGGTAATAATGGTTGGTGAGTCTGTTCGTAACTTAGACCACAGGATTGGCCTTTACGCAGAGATCACAGCAAGCTTTGGCAACCAGCAATACAGCTTCTAATCAAAACTTCCTATTACGGATAAGTGTGAACAAATCTCACTCTGGCATTTCGTTAGCTCAATCTCCCGCCATTTATATCCGCTGTCAGCTTACGTCTAGTACCAGCTACGTGGCTCAGCTGTCTTTCTGTGGAGCTCTTATGTCTGTGTTTCAGAGTTGAATAATCGAGCATGTTCCTAGTTAGGAAACGTGCTTAGCAAGTGGCCATTCTTAAGCCAACCATGATGCAATTGTTTCTCTAGTACGGAACAGACGGTTTACAGTGATGTAAACTCCAGCGCTATATGGAACAAAATTGGTTATATGACTTGAGGCTTAGATGAGCTAGGTACACCGGCACTGCTTTAGCTTGAACGATATTGATTCTCAAAACAATCTCAGCCTTGATACGTCTATATGAAGAACATATAAGGGAAGGAGACTTGCTCGCTAAATCATATCGGCTCTATATCTTCTTCAACCATTTCATCGTACAATCACTTATCCAGTCTATACAATATCTGCTTTCACTGTCACATTATGAAGAGCATCTCTCTCCTCGTCCTAGCAGCCTCTTGGGCTCAGGCTTTCCCCAGGCCTGAAAATTTTAATGGAGCACTGTACTTTCTCGACAGCGACCCTCATGGTGCCTCCGTGGTCTCTTTCGGCATCGCTAGCGATGGCTCGTTGGGTGAACCCGTGAGGACTTCAACTGGTGGAAATGGCATGATCGGCAAGAACGCCAACGGCTCCGTTAATGCTGGTGAGTACGAAAGACAGACTGATTTCGCAACTATACTGACATTTCTCGCTAGACCCTCTTTTCTCTCAAGGCTCTGTCATTGTAGATGGAAACCTTTTGTTCACCGTCAACGCAGGTTCCAACACTCTGGCTGCTTTCAAGATTCCCAAACATGACCCAACCCATCCTGTGCTTATGGGAGAGCCCATGGACACTGTTGGAACGACTCCCAATACAGTGGCATACTCTCGCAAACACAAAACCGCATGCGTCGCCAACACTGGAACTAAGCCTGGTGTTCAGTGTTTCAGCGTTTCGGGCAGCGAAGGTGTTAAGCCAGTCGGCGGCCTTCGAGCTTTGCCAGTCTTGAACCAGAAAAACCCGATTCTGGGCCCTCCCAACACCGTTTCAAACATCGTATTCAACCCTTCTGAGATGGCTCTTTTCGTCGTTATCAAAGGCGATGGTATGCAGAATGGTTACATCTACGCCTACAAAATCGAAAACGGCATCGTGAGCGAGGAGGCTGTGGTTTCCAGACCTGAAAATCTTCCCATCCCTTTTACCATGACCTTCTCCGACGATAGCTCCGCCCTGGTTGCTACGCCCGCTTATGGTGCTGCATTTGTGTCCATCTCCGAGGACTACAGAGTCAGCACTGGCAGTATCCTCAACATCGCGACGCAAATGGCCACCTGCTGGACTGCCAAATCTCCTGATACTGGATCTGTGTATCTTCTTGACGCGGGTGTCCCCAATGTCAACGCTGTCAACACAGAGACCAAGGCCATTAGTCGGACTCTCCATGGATACGAGCAGGGTATGGGGAACTTTGACGGTATCGTATCTGGGTCCAAACTGTACACGCTTCAGGCTGCTCCAGCCGTGGCTATCTTTGACCTTGATGATCCTTCTTACGGCCCTCAAGTTATCGACTTGAAGAGTTTGGGCAATCGTGCCTCTTGGATCGGAATGGCGGCGTACGCTCAGGGCCCACGACGCTAAACTTGAATTATTTACAGGCCTTTGGGTTTACTTCATAGCCCAGCGATTCTGGTGCCGTAGTAAGGGCGTCGCGGCTGGCCTTCCTCTCTTTCCTAGCATTTAGCTTCTCTCTTTCAGCACCAAACGGCCTCGCATACTATGTCAACTACCTGAAATCTGTTGAGCATTATATCGAGACTGTTTTTACTTTATCCATTAGATCTATCCTATAAGTTGAATTACAAGTCTCACATTTGAGCATCAAACCCAATACTTGCACAATACGTGTCCCGGAGCGTTTACCTACCCTCAAGGTTAAAGATGTTATCCTCTACGCCTGAAAATATAAACATATGTCTACTCAAAACCTAATTGCACTTTATTTATTTCTGATCATCTCGTCGTCTATGCTTGCCATTAGTATAGGATAATACTGTGAGCATAACACTCTTGTCCAAGGGCCAAACCAACCAAGTCGCAGGGCTTCTACTACATGATCCCCTCATGATATTAAAAACGCGACTCACATTGTCAGACTAACACGTATACCAAAGATCGGACTTCGCTCATACTGTTGATCCCGAGATGACTGTTACGTCATCTTGATCTTCCCAAGCTACTGTCAGGCCTTACACTACTATTGAGCCAGGTCATCATGGCCGCTGTTGTGGAGCGCACTTTTGCCAAATGACACACAAATGACGCCCATCACATGAGACGTCTGATATGCCGTTGGTTCTAGCGCCTAGGCAAGCCAGGTCGCCACGTTGTAAGCATTTAAACATGCATATTGATCTCGTATAAGGCAGCCTCATATCCAAACCCATGGTTCCTGTACTCCACTTGTCCCAATGTCTCTGTGAGAATACAATCTTGTCTATGTTTTAACTGTGATGTGATCGAATGGCCATTCCCGTGTCTTATTGGCAGACGTCAGTAAGCCTAACCTAACGCCATGTATTCTGTTCTATCATTCTATCTTGCTTTGTGAGACCTCGGCCGAGAAGAACAGTTACTTTAGACTTTACTAACGAAACCAATCAGTAATGGTAATTGGTTTCGTGCGTAGAACGAAATCGAATACATAGATTTAAGTTCATAAATATTCGGATGATCATCAATATCTCGTATTGAGTGTCGGACACGAAAGACATACAAAATAACCATTGTCCGTCAAGGTTTGGATGATACGGTCGGTATCCCACTTTTGGTCCCAGGTGACAATGATGCCCTGCAGGGTAAGACGCCGTCAATCCACTGACAGAGCTTAACAATCAACCTTGGGCCATCCATCGTCGTATACTACGTGGGTCAGGATGTCTCAAAATGGTATCGCATGTTGATTCATCCCATCCTATGCTGCTGTATCTTCAGTTACTCATCATCCCACCATCCCACTCGGGTGATTCACTGCATGAATGAATGTTTTACTGCACAGGGGTCTTAACGGAGCTTAACCCGGACGCTGGAAGAGGCAGGTTTTACTGCCACGGAACTATTGATTCTCCGTTGCCATAATCGCCGACGGGGATGACGAGTGGATAAGTTGGCTATTTCCCCTGCAAGGTTATTCTGAATCAACCACTAACGTATGGGGGAGGACGCCGACAAATGTATTTGGTGTGTTACAGAGATCTCCACAGTTATAGTTGTATCGCAGTGCAGTGTCAACTCTACAAGGGGACCCTGGCATGGAGGGTTACAGCGTAAAGGGGGATGAAAATGCCAAGCCGCCAGTTTTGTTTTGTTGCAGAGAAAAACCAGATTTGAACAACATACGTGCTTAAGGTTTCGGTTGATCAACCACGATAAGAAGATACGCCTGCCATCCATCGCTGATCAAGCGTCACGGCTGGCGAAAAGGGAAAATCTTATACGTAGCAAAACTCAATCTTGCCAAGACTCAATCGACAAGCTACGGGAGCGGAAAGTCAGAATAACCACTACACTATGGAGGGAGGTTAGTGGGATAACAATAGATTCGGTGTTATAATAACTAAAAAGACCGTGGAGAAATCGAGGCCGAGATTTAACGAAACTTATTAATTAATTCATGATAGTATTGCATTGACGGATAATATGAAGACTAATTTTAAGAATGCTTGAATGTAGGTGCCCTCTTCTGGAGAAATGACTGAATTCCCTCCTGGAAGTCATTGAGGCCAAAAGTCGAGTAGTACAAGGCCTTTTCATGGGTCATGCCAGCGCTCAGGGTGCTATTTTCCACTTTGTACAGGGAAACACCACGTTAGCAACAGTGGATCAAATCAACCAATACACAACATAACGTACCTGTCAATACAGCTTGTTTAGCCGTTTTGATGACTGGACCCGAATGCTTTGCAATCTTTTCGGCCAGGGCAGTTGCGGCAGGCAAAACATCCGCCTTGGGGAAAACCTTTGTGACCACTCCAAGACGCTCAAATTCTGCTCCGCTTGCAGGCTCGCCGGTCAAGACGAATTCCATTGCCTAGATGAGGTAGTTAGTTATCATCACATGTGGATCAAAACTGTACGTTTATGCAAGGCGACCGGCCTGACAATTCACCAGACATGCCATGCCAGAGGGTGTAGGGACTAACTAACCTTGTGCTTGCCCAGGGCGCGTGCCAGACGCTGTGTACCCCCAGCTCCAGGGATCGTTCCAATCTTGACCTCGGGAAGACCAAACATGGCATCTTCAGCGGCGTAGATGATGTCGCACTGCAGACGGAGAGATAAGCTTAATAGGTACACATATTGCGAATGCCGGTGGACTTACTGCAAGAGAAATCTCAAAACCACCACCCAACTATACGTATCTAGTTAGTATTGACAAGACGGGAGATGAGCAGGCACGTACCGCATAGCCTACGACAGCAGCGATGACGGGCTTGGTGAATCGATCAAGCGCATCCGTCAAGTCCTTGAGAAAGGCGATCTGATAAGCCTTGGAAGTGGAAAGCTCAACAAGCTCATTGAGATCCATTCCGGCTATTACACCACAGTTATTGTTAGTAGCCGCTGATTGCAATCACTGGTGAACAGAACAGATTTCCAATAGTGGTACTGATCTTCAGGAACTTACCGCAGAAATGGCCCTCCGGTCCACCAGTCAGAACAACGGCGCGGACAGTATCCACTGAGTCAAGGTAGGCCAAAGTGGCCACTATTTCATCGATTGTCTTTTGCGCGAAAGCATTGCGCTTTGCAGGTCTGTTGAACTGAATGGTTGCAACACCCATCTCTTCCTTGATGGAGAGCTTGAGGTCTGTAAGACTGTCCATTGCGATATACGTATGTATGTATGTGTATTCCTGGCGTGATGATAGTGCTGAAGTAGGGTATCCAAGAGCAGGAAAAAAGAAATATGGCGATAATGATACAATATTGTTTTGTTTCTGTGACAAGAGATCAAGTTTATGTTCAACTTGTATCATCAAGCTTACACTCGCGAAGCGCGTGATTTTGTCGCATCCGCATAAAAAGGGAAGCTCTCTCAAGTTTCAACTAAGTGGAGAGAGACGTTGTCACAGGTTCCGGAACGGTCTTTTTGGCAATTGAGGTAGGCGAATCCGTCGATCCCCGTCCTGTCAACTGTCCAGTTTGCCGTTTTTGTGACGCCAGCTTGATTACTACTATCTGAGTCATATCAGTGCGTTTCCTACCAAAACGGAAGTTCGTTATAACATACATACATAACATAACAACTGACAGCGTTTGTTACCCGTACCTGGTAATGGATGGTATGCATCGTTTCATGGACCCCCTGCAAGTTGGTCTCCGCCCCGAACGGTATGCTAAACCGTTTCCTTTCTTTTTTTCACTGAGTGGAACATGTATCAATCCCATTACTCCGTATCGTTTTGGGACGACATAGATTCTTGGCCTCCGGATATTCTGATTGGACAATGCCCTGAATAGAAAATTCCAAGGTTGTCAGGATACGACAACTTTTCAAAGCCTTGACTTCCAAGTTCCAGCTGAGTCGGCGGCTGCTTTAACCTTTTAGGGTTAAGTGACAAGACACGGAGGTCTACGTCTATGCATCTCGTTCCAAAAGATCTAACTAATACAACCTTGTTCTGCAAAACCCACTAGGTAAATACAGGATAATACGAGGAGTTAACATCAGGGCTTCTGTGCAGGGCCGTTGATGTACGGAATCGCCCCCAGGGATGATAGTCCACAACACCCAAGCGACGAAACAACAGAATACGACGAAAGGCTTCTTGTTCCGAAACAGTGCCTCGGAACGGGGTGAACAGCGGTAATCTTTCCAGTTCGGACAGCGAATCTCGTTTCCCTGGCACGGCACCTTCAGCTGCAAGAGTGATTCCGTGTCTGGGGTTTATTACTTAAATGCTTCTTCCCATGGAGCAAAGACGTTTCCCCCTGTGTGGTGTGGTGTGATGTGATGTGTCTGTCGATCTTCTAATTTTCCTACTGACCATTCACCATGTCTTCTTTCTCTTTTCGCTCTATCGAGAGCCTCTCCCTGGCGGATAGAGTATTATTCAACAAGTTCAGCAAGGGCGTCGAGTGTCCCATCCCGTACGATGTTGCACACCACGCGTTCGAGGCGGTTGCGCAGGCGCATCCTGATCTCACAGCGGTTCGACACTACGATGGAAGTACAATCACATACGCCGAACTCGACCGACGGGCGAACATGCTCGCCAACGAGCTCATCTCCACATACGGACTAAGGATAGGTGATCGCGTTGTGTTGGTCTACTCGCGATGTATCGAGATGGTGGTCTTCATCATGGCTGTTCTCAAAGCCGGTGGACAATACGTGCCATTGGATGGCGGTATCGTCACAGATGACACTTTGGGTTTCGATATTGCCGACTCTGACGCTCCGGTTGTTCTGTGTCTCCCCAAATTCTTCGAAAAGGTGGTTCGAAGTGTTCCCGATGACAGACGGAACATGGTCAATGTGGTTGACCTTGACGCTACTTCACCCCTTTGGAACATGGGAAACCCATCAAACCCTATGGTCGATGTCAACACCGACGACGGCGCATATGTCATCTACACATCTGGCACTACTGGCCGACCCAAGGGTGTTGATGTGCGCCATAGAGGTGTCACAAATACCCTATTAGCAGAGCCTTCCAAGCTGGGCATTCGACCTGGAAGGAATGTAGCACAGCAGCTAAATGTTGCCTTTGATATGTGTAGGTTCATCCCACCAAACTTAACAACGTGGCTAATCAGTGGAACCAGGTGCATGGGAGATTCTGGGTACCATGATGAACGGCGGCACACTTCGCATTCGAGGTAGTGGTCTTCAGCCCTGGACAGAATGTCTTCAACGCTGCGACACCATTATCGCTACACCCTCCGTCATTCTCAAGTACATGCCCAACGTCGAAGATTTCCCCAACGTTGACACCATCGCTGTCGGCGGCGAACCTTGCCCCTTGGCTCTCGCTGAGAAGTGGGCTCCTCACATCAACTTCTGGAACGTTTGCGGACCTACAGAGATCAGCATGCTCAACACCTGCCATCTTCACCGACCCGGTATCCCCCTGTCCATTGGAAAGCCCAATCCCAACACAAATGTTTACATCTTGGATGACGACGAGAACCCTGTTCCCATCGGTCAGCCTGGTGTCATGTGGGCGGGAGGCCCTGGTGTGTCGGCGGGTTACATCAATCTTCCTGAACTGACAGCCACACGCTATAAGCTGGACAAGTTCACCAATGACGGGCAAGCAAGACAGATACTGAGTTTAGCATCACTCGACTAACTTTATCCTTAGAAATATGATGTTCAACACTGGCGATCTCGCTCAGTGGCTTGAAGATGGTAGCCTTTTGCCCCTCGGCCGCAAAGACGACCAAGTCAAGATCCAAGGCTTTCGTGTCGAACTCGACGGCGTTTCGCGGTCGATCGAAACAACCCCTGGTGTTATCAAGGGCTGCGCTCTCAAGATCGAAAATGCACTTTGGGGATTTTACTCTTCAAACGTACAAATCGACGAGGGCCAGCTGAAAACCGCCGTTGGTAAATCGCAGCCCTTTTATGCCGTCCCATCAGTCTGGAAACATCTACCTGTTCTCGAGCTCACGCCCAATGGGAAAGTTGATAAACGTGCCCTGATGAAGATCGCAACTGAGGGCGCACTGATAGACTCTCTGGGCCTGACTGTGGAGGAGAAGCCCAGACCACAGACCTTGTGGCCTTCTCAAGAACGCCTGATGTCGATGACAAGTTCAAGCGATGGAACTGTTGTTGGCACGAACAACAGTATCATGCGAGATTTGGAAAAGGATGATAAGCCGTTGGTGGACGAATACAACGAGGAGGAGTTTCCGCTTCCCGAAAAGAATGGTGTCCACGGATGGCGATGGCTGCGACACACTGCCTTCTCGGCCTACCGCAAACTCTTTGGCTTCATCTTCATTACGAACCTAACGATTCTCATTATTCTTTTGGTCAACAGTCGCGATAACGATTACTACCCCAAGCCCACGCACGTGGCCACGGCTGTTGCTTCGAATCTCCTCGCCGCAGTCCTCGTCCGCCAAGAGTACGTCGTCAACGCCATCTTCTACACCTGTTCCCGAGTCCCGACCTCTTTCCCGCTCTCCATCCGTCGACACTTTGCTCGAGTGTATCACAACGGTGGTGTGCACTCTGGCTGTGCTGTGTCTGCTACGGCCTGGTGGTTCATGTACACCATTTCAGTCACGCGCGACTTCCTGTCCGAGAAGCACCCAGCACATATCAAGTCAGTCGTTCTCGCTCTGACATATATAATTCTAGGGTTCCTCTGCTTCATCCTCGGTATGGCTTGGCCTTCTATCCGTATGAAGATGCATGATCAATTTGAGTGGACGCATCGATTTGTCGGATGGACTTCTGTGGCTCTTGTGTGGGCTCACGTTATTGTCTCAACAGCAGCTTCTACAACGGGACCTCTAGGTCCAGCCCTGGCTGAGAGCCCAACGATTTGGCTGCTTTCGCTTATCACATTGTGTATTGCCCTTCCTTGGACCAGACTCCGACGTGTCAAAGTTGTACCTGAGCCTTTGTCCAAGCACGCTGTTCGTCTTCACTTTGACTTTGACACTCCGCCACCCTGTTCCTCTCGGGGTGTTCGAATCACCGATCGGCCACTAGTGGAGTGGCATGCCTTTGCAGCTATCCCTGAACCCAGCGGCAAAGGTTTCTCTATTGTCGTCTCCAAGGCTGGAGACTGGACGAAGCGTATTATTGAAAAGCCCCCGACATCCATCTGGACACGAGGAACGCCCGCCTCTGGTGTTCTTGCCATTGCTCCTCTATTCAAGAAAGTTGTTCTCGTCGCCACTGGCTCAGGTATTGGACCTTGCCTACCAGTCATCATGGAGCGACGCGTCCCGTGCAAAGTAGTATGGTCAACCAAGAACCCTCTCTCGACATATGGTCAAGGGATCCTCGACACAATCTTGGCGTGCGATCCAGATGCCACTATTTGGGATACCGACGCGAAGGGAAGACCAGATATGGTGAAACTGGCTTACCAAGCATATAAGGAGAGTGGTGCTGAGTGTGTTTGCATTATTTCCAATCGATCGGTTACGGCCAAGGTGGTGTATGGGCTTGAGAGTCGTGGTATCCCGGCGTATGGTCCTATTCTTGATTCCTAAACTGTGGAATTGTCAAGATGTTTCCTTTTTGTTTTTGTTTTTGCTCTATTCTGTACCAGCCAGCCATTGTCTTTGTTGACATGATGAGATTTCTCGTCAGCGTGTTCTTAATAGGGATAATGTATTCAAAATACTAATCACTTCAGCAATGTTGTCATTGTGCGTATTTCGTGATCTGGATTCAACGTCATTTACTTGACTGTGCGTATCAAAATCTGGAAACCTACAAATCACTAACAATGGTACAAGGGCAAACGTCCGATTAGCACCGTGGCACGTCCGACCTTGAACTCAATGATTCTTCACCTCGATATCATTAAATGATATAGTACACAAGTGGCTGATTGTTAGGGTGAAATAGTTTGGGACCCTCCGCAATATTATGTAGGCAACCTCGTAGGGAATCATGCCTAGTTTTTAAAGCGCATAATGAGGGACCGATACTGGCTAGGAAATGGCAGAAGACCCGAGACTGAGTTGAAGATATGTGGTAAATCAACTAAGGGGCGGATGGAGGATGACATAAACTGACTACATTATTTTGTCTCTTTAGCAAGTTTTCCATTTCTAAAGACTGGTTCCTAACCCAACATACAGAGCAATGACACCCCTAATGATACCGATACCCAACATTGCCCATTGACATCCAAGGTCGATCTCAATTCTAGACCAAACAACCTGGTACCGTGTCTGTGCGTTATCCTCCCGATGCCCGAAAGTTACCTTGTTTAAAGTCGGTGACCAGATTTTGTGCGAGTGACCAATCGACTAACACCAGCAACAAACAAAGACACGAAACAGTCTAGATCTCGATGATAACCGCTTCTCCTTGACCGGTCGAGAGGTTATCGGTGCCACTTTTGCGGCGTCCGGGTTCTCCAACCGATCGGCGACTTGCGACCCGCCGAGCATCCCGTCCGCCCCGTGGGTCCAGCCGGCGCGGCTGTCGGACTCCTTAAGCATTTTTCGTATAAACTCTCCCTTGTCGGTCAACAAAATAAAGTTCTTTTTTATCTTTCTTTCTGTCCCCAGAATCTTTATTTTTCATTAACTAGTCTATTGGACGATAGTTCATGATGAAGCAGACGATAGATGACCCATTCTTCGAAGCCGAACCAACAGTTACGGAAGAGCTCAAGCAATGTATCCCTACAGCAGATGGCTCATTACGCTACCTAAAATCTTTGTTTCCGTGCTTTGGATGGCTGCCCAGATATAATCGGCGATGGCTTGTGGGGGACGGCATCGCTGGTCTTACAGTTGGCCTCGTCGTTATTCCTCAAGCCATGGCGTATGCGCTCTTGGCTACGCTACCACCAGACTTTGGACTTTATACTTCTTTTGCTGGTGCAGCGATATATTGGCTTTTCGGTACTTCAAAAGACATAGTTATCGGAGTAAGTAAACCACACGGCTTTACCATGGCTTTGGCTGACTTGACTTCTTAGACAACAGCCATCGGCTCTCTACTCGTTGGTGAAATTATCACACATGTCCACGAAGCACGACCGGATACCTACACAAGCGTCGAGATTGCCAAAACATTATCATTCATGACTGGTATCATACTGTTTGCATTGGGACTGCTTCGTCTAGGATGGCTAGTCGAAGTCATTCCCTACATCCCCGTCTCGGCTTTTATCACGGCCGCCAGCATAATCATCATGTGCACTCAACTACCAGTGCTGCTGGGTATCCCTGGAATCAACACACGAGACGACCCATACAAGGTACTCATTTCTACCATGCGCAAACTTCCTGATACGCAACTTGATGCTGCTATTGGTATCACCTGTTTGGTCTTGTTGGAGTTGGCAAAGTACGTTTTTACAAAGTTGGAGGCTCGTCAGCCTGCGCGAAAGAAACTTTGGTCTATTATGTCGTCTCTGCGTCTCACCTTTGCCATGATTCTCTACACTCTGGTCAGCTACCTAGTCAATCGGAATTTGCCTGAAGATGAGAGCAAGTTTAGAATTGTTGGCCATATCAATCAAGGTACGTTGATCCTCCATCCCACAACTACCACTGAATGCTAAGAAATTCAGGGTTCATTCATGCTGGACCACCAGCCCTCAAGACAGACCTCATTGGTGCCATCTTGCCTCGAAGTCCCATCATATTAATCATCCTTATTGTCGAGCACATCGCCATCGCTAAAAGCTTTGGCAAGAAGCTCGGATACGACGTTGTCCCATCGCAAGAGATCATGGCTCAAGGCACAGCTAATATCCTTGGGCCATTCCTAGGAGGCTACTCTTGCACTGGTTCTTTCGGTGCATCGGCCGTCCTTTCCAAGGCAGGTGTTAGGACGCCACTAGCTGGGCTTTTTAGTGCTTTCATGCTACTTCTGGCACTTTATGCTCTGACCGGAGTGTTTTATTTTATTCCAAGGGCGGCTTTGGCTGGATTAATCATTCATGCTGTTTTCAACCTCATCGCATCGCCTTCTACGGTCCGCAAGTACTGGCGTTTGTCACCCTTCGAATGCTTGATCTGGATTGTTGGCGTTGTCATGGCTGTATTTACTGGCCTTGAGCCCGCTATCTACACCACCACAGGTCTGTCGTTTCTGCTTTTGCTTGTGCGCATTGCGCGTACGAGAGGCGAGTTCCTGGGCAAAGCCGAAGTTGTGCATGATGTTGAGACGTCAGAAATCGCAGGTGACTCTAAGAAGTCAGCTACCCGCGATATTTATCTAAGTTTGGACCGAAACGATGCTTCCAACCGAGATATCTTGGTGGAAAGCCCACACGGTGGTGTCCTCATCTACCATTTTCCTGAAGGCCTGAACTATCTCAACCAAGCACAACACCTAAAGAACTTGACGGACTATGTCTACACCCATACCAGACGCCCGACAGAGGAAAAAACGGAAGAAAAGGGCGAGGCTCTTTGGTGCGACACCTCACGGTTGTGCAAGCAGGACAACGACCTACCAGTACTACGAGCTATCGTCATAGACTGTTCAACAATTAACAACATTGACATTACCAGCGTACAAGGCTTGGTAGATGTACGAAATGCACTAGATCGATGGGCGAGTCCATCAACGATACAATGGCACTTTGGCGGCTTGCACAATCGCTGGGCGCGAAGAGCTCTAGCAGCCGTCGGCTTTGGTCAAAGCACTACAGCAGATGGCTACTCATTTGGAAGTTGGGCCACTGTTCCTACAATGGCTACTTCATTTGGTGAAGCAACTGAGGGCGATCACGGAAGAAGAACCAGCACAGATGACGAGAATACAATTGGCACGCGACACAATGACCTCAGTGGCGACGAGAAGCGACTTTTCCCAGTTTTTGCGCTTGACAGGCCGCTGTTCAATGCGGATCTTGGCGAAGCGGTGAGAGCGGCATTGGAGTACGCTCGTAAAAGCGAGTGCCGTTGCCATTCACAAACCGACACGGAAGCTGAATAAAACTATCTGACAAGTGACAACCCATTATGGGATTAGAGTCCGACTACCGAACCGGCTCTTTCTCCACTTGCTCCGGGGATTGTGGATATCGGGGACTTGATGGTATCGGTTCTTAATTGTGCTTGTATCGGGGACTAAAGAATTGACTGATTTTAGTTTCGGTTTCACTTGGCGTTTGGAAAAGCGGACATTAGAATTGATTCTAGACAGCGAGGAACCAATTGATTAATAATTTACTACAGTTTTGTAGCTCCAATTGTCCCTTAAAAAAACATCAAATCTTTCTCGTAAGTTAGTTCTGTCAAGACAAGTTCAGTTCAAGAGTCAGACAATACACATCAGCAAAATAATCATGACAAGTTTATTGACAGGGGCTGTTTTCGGCACTGGTCTTACCCTCTCGGGCGTCGCAAAGCCACAAGTCATTAGGGATCAGTTCAGCCTCTCCGACTTCCACATGCTCGCCACTTTTCTCACTGCATCCGCCACGAGTGCCGTCGTTTTTGCAGGTTACAACAAGAGCAAGTCCTCCGATAACAAAATTCATGTCAAACTGCCTTCCAATCATGGCTGGTTCGGATCCTACGACGGTAACCTCATTGGAGGGGCTATGCTCGGTCTGGGGATAAGCTTAACCGGCGCGTGTCCTGGAACTGTCATCGTCCAGGCCACGGCTGGTGCCGGACACAGCCGGTTGCTCGCGTGCACTTGTCTCCTTGCAGGGATCGCCTGGGTCAAGATCAGGCCGTTGGTGTCCAAGCCGCAGCCGCCGACAAGCCGCCCCGAGAATAACAATGTCATGCTTATTACCGGATGGTCGGCGACCAAAGTCCTTATCGGGTATGAGATTACCTTGCTTGGTATTCTGGCTGCGATATTGGCTGTAGCGCCGCGCAGTGAGACATTGCTCCATCCGGTTGTCGGCGGTCTTCTCATAGGCATTGGGCAGCTTTCCTCCGTTCTCTTCACCAACAAGCCAGTTGGTGTAAGCGGTGCGTACGGAGAGTTTGGAAGTGCCTTTTGGGATTTGCTTAGTGGAAAAACGCTCAAGTCAATCCCCGAGAGCATTTTGTTCGCCGGTGGACTTGCGGCAGGTTCTTGGTTGACCATGACTCAAATCCCTGCCATTCGAGAGGCAATGGTTAGCAGTCAAGAACAATCTTTGCCAGGTCTGATTATCGGAGGAGTTCTTCTGGTTTTTGGGGCGCGTATTGCTGGTGGATGTACGAGCGGCCATGGAATTAGTGGCATGGCGAGTATGGGAGTAAGCTCCTTTATTACTATTGCTTCCCTGTTTGGTGCCGGTGTGCTGTTCAGAGCATTTTTTCCCTGATAGATTTGTTAATGTAGATAGATAGCAGACATAATAGCTATGATAGATAATAGAGATAGACCTTTATATAATGGCTGGCGCTTGTTTATTTCAGATTGCGAAGTACATTTTAGAGAAGCAACTTTGACGCATCTTGCCTTTATCAGAGTTATGCATCAATTCGGAAATATAGCACTCATCAGTAACAATAATGTCACCATCAATACAAAGCATGATTCAGTCACATATGATCAAGTTCTGAACTACGCAATTTTCACTCATGCACAGTACATTAAGCACATATACCCAAATAGCTGATAATTGAACTGATGGCAACCGATGAAGAAGATGAAGTAAAGAATGTCGATTACAAAGCTATCTTGCTAAATATCGTCCATCACGACAATCTGATCTGTCAAGTAAAACAGGTTGGTAGTATTTATGCTTGGAATACTTCACATCACAAAAGACGTGCGCGGGGTGGTAATTAAAACAAACAATACCATTTACCATGTTGGGGTAACCAGAGGAAGGTGGAACATGCGCGATCCCGATGGACTCGGAGCAGGCAACTGTCCACCTCTGATATTAACCTGCAACGAAGGACGAATAAGTCTCGGCGCCGCCAACGTCGCATCGCGTTTCCTTCTCATTTCAACAAACTCATCCTCTTGTGTTCCATCTTTGAGATGCTTGTTATTCTTCTTGTGCTCCCCAACAGTAGCGAACGGCAGCGGGGCGTCTCGGCCTTCTGGTGGGTAGTCATGGCCTACCCAGATCTTGGTGTCTTCGGGAAGCGATAGCAGCTTGCGACCTGATTTGAAGATGTCTTCAGCACTGCCACCAGGGAAGTCAGCGCGAGCGGAGCCCACGTCAACATTGAAGATTGAATCGCCGACGAAGACGTTGTCTGGAAGCTGTTTAGTAAAATGAATCTAGGTCAATCGAGAGAAAGACTTACTGCCGATCTGATACCCCATGTGATCAGGCGTATGTCCTGGTAAATGAACAGTCCGAACAGTCAGATTACCGACAGAAAACTCGTCGTTATCCTCCCACAGCTTGTCAAAGACTGTCTCATATTCTTTGCTTGAGACGCCATATTTCTCGCCAAATAATCTCTGCACCTGCTTGATACGACTTCCAATACCGATAGCTGGTTTGACGCCTTGGCTCTTGGCCAAGGTCGACTGGATGTATGATGCCGCAGTCAGGTGGTCCGCGTGAGCATGAGTCTCAAGTATCATGTCAACTCGATAGCCCTCGTCTTTTACAATCTTGATGATTACATCAGCTGAACCTGTCGACATTGCTATCTTGTCGGGGTCATAGTCCAGCACAGGGTCGATAATGACTACATGCTTGGTGATGGGGTCGGCAACAATATATTGCCATGTATTTGTGGCAGTCTCAAAGAGTGGATGAATGGTTGATTCTGACATGATTCTTGTGTGTGTTGCAAAGTAGGCGCGGGTCGTAGTCCTGCCTCGTGTCGAGTAGCTTCTTGATAGTGTAAGATAGTTGTACTTGGTTGCCAAACTCGGTGGTGTTGGTTTGGAGATATTGGCTTTTGATGATGTTCTTGTGAATGCTATAGTGCTCTGAATTTTTGTTGCTTTTGAAGTAAAAGAGCTCGTGATAGATCTTGTTAACGTGTTGTTACAAGAGGGCAGCGCTTTCTTGACAGTAGTGGTGATCGACATATTTTCACAAGGGTACCAAGGTATATGAAGTCGCCAGCATAGTAATCTCGTAAGCATAATGATACTATAACTCTAATTTCTGGTGACCGAAGTCCGCGCCATCTGGGAACTAGACTTTAGATATGTTGATCATGATCGGGGTCTTGTTTATAACTTCCGCGTTGAAGTCGCCGACAAAAGTGGAACATCGCCGACCCGGGGATTGACTCACTTCACCGGACGTCACTACCGTTCACTGTTTCAAAGTAGAGAAGAAGAAACACCTAATGATCAGTATTCTTTTTAGACATTTGGCCCGGTCGTTCCGCAAATAATTCTTACGATCTGTCCAGGTCTGTAGGTGCTAGCCCGCAGTGGCAAAAGAAGGATAGACAGCCAACTATCGTGACATATAACAAGGGTATCAATTGCGTTTAAAACTACATCATGGTCTGCTAGACTATTGCAACGATTGGTATCCTGTCGCCCCCTGATAAGCAGTCGAAACTTGAGGATGCTTTGGAGCAATATCGATTGGCTCGGCTTCCTTATTCGTTCCAATCTGGTTGTATTTATGCTGACGACAGCTGGCCACTCCATGAAAGATTAGAGTTACGCATGAAAATATTCTGCAACGTGTTAGGTATCTTTAACCATCTCCAAGCAAAACTGTAACTTACAAACCAATAATGCCAAGGCCAAAACAAACGGCAAAGACATATGCGTAGAAGTGACTCACAACCATCAGGTTGTCAGGACACTTGTTTGTCTCACAGTAATCAGAGCCATGTATCCATATGATGGCTGTCTGAGCACCCAAAACAGCAATCGCAACGCCCCAGAGAAGGGCAAGGGCTCCGTCAAGAGCAAAAGCTGCTCGGAAGCTGAAGAGGCGACTGAATGATAAATGGGCGAAGGCTCCCCATAGTGAAACCAAAAGTGTTGCTGAGCTCTGTTGGGAGTCGATAGTAGTTTTCAATAGTCCTGCGGATGTGAGAAACGTACAGCAACAATCAATAAACAGTTTTCTGGAAGAACCACCGCGTTGATTGTGAAGGATGTCACCACGATGGTGATGATGCTGAGAACGGCCTGGAAGATGCGGAGAATTGTGAAGCCAGTGGGGTACTGGGCCGGATCGGGGCGACGGGAAGCCATATTGGATAATATTGATCGTGAATCTCAGATCTAGATAGTGAGTGTCGGAGAATAATTCTTGGCGATCTGATGTCGATTTCCAGAAAGACACGAGAAACAAATGTTTTTCTTTCTCTCTATCAGCGAAAGGAAAAAGCACTTCCTATTAACAACAGAGAGTTTACTGCTGCCCAGTCAAGTTTCTTAAAATATCGTTTCATGCCACAGCCTCATTGAATCCTTCTGAATGTCATCCTGTCAGACGAACCCCAGTATTCCATATTTTCTGCAAAGCTATTACCACTTAGCGAACATTCATCCCAGTGAGTCCACTAACTTATAGTGGAACTTGTAAGATTAGCTGGTAAACCATCGGCACAGGTATCCAACTGTTCGGGTATGTTGTATCAGGTTATTCTCTCGACATGATCATATTGTAGATAACACTTGCATCAAAAAGAATGAGGGATTGTCTTGATTACAAAATAACTAACCGAGTAGCGAACGGTGGCATAGATTTTCTTCTCACAGTGTTATCATGACAACTAAGCCAGGCTTCACCCTGGTTCGGCCCTGGGCCCTGTAAGTAAGCATGGCGGAGCAGCACAATCAGCCACAATAAATGGGCCATCAAAAGAAGAAATTCTTCCCTCACCGCTTCTGTACTCATCAGTCAGCATAGTGTTAGTTCATTTCAATTAATCGACCTTCCTTGCCGGACGATGCACATTCTTTCATCATGACTCCGCTTCTTTGTTGACCATACATTCTTAGTTGCATGCCTAGCCAGGCGGGCTTAATAGATAGAGCCTTGACGCTTAATTATTATGGACCATGCGTAAGGAACCTAGGCAAATATTCACTGGCGATGCTGTGGATAAATAAATTGGTGACGGAATGAATATATTCTTTTTGCAATTAGTCACCGTTCACATACTGGGATAATGCTAGCAAGTGAAACACTTACAGTCTTAGCAACATAAAAAATAAAGAGAAAACGAACGCCTTCAGTATCAACCAACAAAAAAACCCCACGGGACCAGCTATATAAATGTTCTGCCAAAGTCCAAGACTCAGTCAAGGTCTACCCATCTTGAGCAGCCTTCAACAAACCGTGTATCTCACCATCTTGAGCCAGAGATACGATAATCCAGTCTCTGTCCAACGCTCAGACTTCATTTAGACTGGGCACTGGCAGTAGCACTTGTAGCACTGTTGGCTAGTAATGCAATAGATCTCACGGTTGCATCCAGTGCAACCAGCGCAGTTACAAGTGCCATACTTGCCAAATTCATGGACATGAATGTCGGGGTCGACAGCGTTAGTAGATAGCAAGTAGCCCTGCTTCTTTTCAACGAGAGAAGTAGGAGCGGAAGTGACAGGAGACGAGGGAGTAGAAATGGTAAGACGATCCATCTTGACGGTTTCTGAAGTGTGTCTTGGAAGTAGGTATGTTCAGAGATAGCGCTGAAAGATGTTGCTGAGATGCTAGACTAGAGGTTAAAGTGCTCATGAGGGTGATGGTCCTTCTCAGAATTTGTGGATGTTGGAAAGTTTTTATACTCATTTGGAACTTGTGCAAATCGAAGAATACAGTTTTTTTTCTCCAACATATTTTGGTGTCTTTGTCTTTCTACTGTTCACTTGACTCAACTGCAATGTTTAATGTGTCATCACTATTTTTTTGTGTTCTCTTCTCTGTCCCATTTAACTCTTTTTCATATTCTGAGAGTGAATATGGACGGACCTATTGATTGCTGAGATATTTACACACGCTTTAACTTGGTGTCAACGATCCACGAAGACCAAAAAAAAAAAGGTATTACCTATCTATTTCTACTTGTTGGTTTTAGTGGGTAGTCCAGCAGCTATTTTTCGAGAATATTAAATGTCTGTTCACCTTCAAAGCGTTGTTGCATGACGGATTCTTTGACTACAACGTCATGGTTATGTAGCTTGCTCACTTGTCGATAAGTGATGGTGAAGCACTGGGACTTGGAGCGACTTCCTCTTTTGATTCAATATTTCTATTGGATGCTTTTCTCATCTTCTCTTTTCGGACTTCGAATCTGACCGAATATTCTTATTCACCTATCAAGAGCCGACACAGTCTGACCACAATGTTTTAGCGCTTACTTTGCTAGGCATATTTGATGATGAGACCTAACCTTCTATGCGTAGACCTAGTTTCGCCAGCGATAACCGCTGGCCGGATTTCCTAGACATCGACTCTGCCTTTCATCTGACGCATAAAAGTCAGCATAGCCCTGGTTCCCCATACTGACCATTTCCTCGTCCTTCTCTGTTGGTTATCTTGCTGCCTCATCACTACCGAAATGCTTTCCAGACGTAGTAGTTCTACCACTTCGAAAACCAAAAATGATTTCTGGAGCAAACACCCCACAGTCAAGATAGTTATTTTACAATGGGTTGACATCTGCGGCGTTTTAAGAACAAGACTCGTCCCCGTCTCGACGTTCAAGAAGATTGTCGAGTCTAATGGATATCTCAATTGTGCACCCCTCGACACATGTGTCACCACAACTGCCGAGTTTATTCCCAAAATTATGCCGTTTTTTGTAGACTCTGGCAAAATCTGGCCTGACGTCTCCTCGCTGAAAGTTGCAAACCATAGCGCCCGTGGATACACCAATGCTGCTGTCTGTTTCGGCAACATCGAGTTCCAGAACACTGACGCAAGACATATTTTGAAAGCTCTCGTCGAAAAGACCAAAACCAAGCATGGGCTAGAGCTTTTAGTCGGTATGGAGTTAGAGTTCTGCCTTCTCGTTCCAGGAACATTGGATCCCGCAGAGCCGGGCAGCATAGGCGTTGCGCATACATCAAAGACACTCCGATCCAAGGTTTGGCCGCTACTTAGCGAAATCATTACAGCCTTGGGCGATGCTGGAATTGAGATTGAGCAAGCTGTAAAAGAATATGGAACATCTGCCTATGAAGTCGCACTCTCACCATTACCCCCGATCGAGGCCGTCGATGCATACATCTACGCCATGGAAGTCATAAAGAACATCGCACATAAGTCTCACCTAGTGGCTACATTCTACCCAACGCCTTACCTTGGGGAAACAGGCCAGAAAAGCGGGCAGCATATTCACATTTCTGCAACTTCCATAAGCAAGGATAAAGTTTGGGATCCTGACACAGCCATGGCCGGATTGTTAAGCCACATTCCAGCACTTACAGCGATTGGACTGCCACAAATCGACTCCTATGAGAGGGTGGGCATTGGGAAGATGTGTACTGGCGGGTTTGTCGGTTGGGGTGATAACAACCGAGACATGCCAGTCAGAAGAGTCACCAAGAATCACTGGGAGGTCCGGATAAATGATGCAACCTCGAACTCATATGCCATGGTTGCTGGCATCATCGGTGCTCTACTCGACCCAAAGCCTCTAACAATCGAGGGAGCTACTAGTAAGTTTCTAGGCGGTGTTTTAGAAGTCTAACTGACAACAGCGTAGAGTTCACCCTGTTCTACTCAGAAGAAGAAAGAGAAAAAATGAGGTTAACGAAACCTCTTCCAACTTCGCTCGAAGAGGCACTGAAAGAGCTTGAAAGTGACTTGGACTGGGTAACTCGTGTTTTAGGTCAAGAATATGTTGAGTGGTTCATTGCACTGAAGAAAGCAGAGGTTGAGACTTTATCCAAGATGGAAGTTAAGGAGAGAAGGCTTCTTATGCTTGATACCTTTTGAGTGAATCGCCAAGCTTTATGGTATTGGAGAATTATTCCCACAAGGTATTGGAATTACAATTTTTATGAAACAACATCATCCAGTCATTTCACACAGGTTCTCAATTTCCATATCGCAGGATTAGCTACCGCTCTTTTCTTCCTTCTAGTTGAGCTACTCTACTAATAATAGAGACACGATTGAAATGCAGCTTTCTTTAAAGAGAATAAAGTCTTATCACATTGTATTCTAATACCAGCTGTTGACATCACGATGTGCTATGACGATCCTATTCAACAGCCATCCTAAACCTTAGTAAATCGAGCTGTTGAATAGCTTCGTACTTATCTTCCAACTCGCCAACATCCCATTTACAAGACAGCCATCGCCCATTTAGAATTTCTTTGCGCCTCTGCATGCCATTGGAGTTAAGTAGCCATACACAGAAAGAGCCCACAAGATCAGGGCTATCGTTCAACACTACGCCATGTTAGCTAAACCATCAAAAACATGCAGGTGACTCACAGTGCTGAATGTCTTTTGATGTAGCTAGTGAGAATTCACTCTTTAGTCCCCCGGGGTGTACACTGGCGACAAAGAGACCCTTTTCAGCGTTTTGGGCATGAACAATCTCGACCATGCGAGCTTGTGCGAGTTTGCTTGCGCAGTAATGAGATGTTGTTCCGAAGCCACTGATCCCTTGGGCCGAGATGGAACTAATCATAATGAAGCTGCCCTTACTTTCGAGGAGGAAGGGAAGTAAGTGGTGAGCCGCAAGCCAGGTACCTGTGCAGTGAACAGCAAAGGCTTTTTGAACATCGCCACCATCTTCTTCAATGACTGTAGCTTTGGATAATGGGCCCGAGAATCCACAATTGACGATGACTGCATCAAGCTTGCCTTCAAATTGTTCTTTCACGGCGGTGGCTATTTTGACCACATCGATTTCCGAGCTGATGTCACACGTCACTGAGACAACTTTCGCCGAGCTGTTGATGGAGGCGACTTCCTCAGCTGTTTTCTTCAGGGTCGCTTGTGTCCGTGCCGCGAGAATGATGCCTGATGCTCCGGCTGTGGCAAATGACCTGGCTAGTCCTGCACCAGCAGCACCTCCAGCTCCGATGATACAGACGACATATTCTTCGGGCAAAGGTGACTTCTCGGGGTCTATAGCTGGATAATGCTTATCATGTTTAGTCGTGACAAAGTCTCTGACCTGCTGTGCGTTTGTCAGGCTCGGAGTTGACATTTCTGGTAGTGGAGATAACGAAGTACAAAAGTAGGGTATGCAAGAACTCCGTAACTGAGTCGCAAAACCTCAAGGGAACTTTCATTACTTACATTCTTCTTTTGAGTCTGACTGTCCAACGAGATAATCTTTGTCCTCATGCTTTCGGACTTTGCTACTAACAACGGATCGAAAGACGCTATTTCATGCAACGTGAGATCCTATTTGGACAGTGGAACATCGCCATTGGTTGTTCCTACGGACTTACCAGCAAATCAATGGCCTTATCTCCGGTCATGACGAAGATGGAAATACATGAGGTAACCTTTGCCTCAGAAATAAGACCTTTCCGGCGTCCGCATCATGGACAGACCGATTGAAAAGAAAGTAAGGTAATGAACATAAACATTTGACACCATTTGGCTTTTATACAGAGTGCCAAACCGGATACTCTTTTATCAACCCTGAACTAGAGTCTAGGTCATGTACCGGAACTGCCGATTGTTGTCGCCCTGCTCTGAGACGTCAATCTCGGCGTTAACGTCCACGGGCCCATACAGTCTATCTCTGCGCTTGTTCTCTCTATCCAACGCAAAATGCATGATTAGAGCCAAGACAATCACAAGCCCACTCATACCACAACCTATTGCGCAACCTGTGGTAAAGAACGGACTGACCAGATGTTAGTTACAGAGGCAGAACAGGATGTATGTCAACTTACGCATCTTCTTTCGGGAACACAGTGCTACTGATCAGAGATGAACATTGTCCAATAGTAAGCGAAATGGCAAGACCAGCTCCCTTCTTTGAGTCTCCTCCCTGGTTATTCAAAAGCCAAGTGATATTCATGGCAAGAGCAGGAAAGATTCCACAAGCAGCAAGCCATACTCCGGCGTATCTGGGGCCAGTCTTGTCTATGTCCTGTACGCCAGCAAGAAGACCATAGCCAACAGTACCCATTGCAGCAAAGGATGCCACGATATATCCACGACATCCGTACTTGTCCGAGAAGAAAGCAGCTGCGATACAACAAAGGAAGGCAGCGAAGTAGGCTGGAGCGGTGAGGCCTTGCGCGGTGATCGAATCGTAGCCCATGTGCTTGACAATTGTGGGTAGAAAGTTGGACAAAGCAGCAAAAGAGTAGTTGCAGCAGAAATGCATGATAGCGTGGATGTAATTCTTATAGTCGACCATTCCTGCCATGATCTGCTTCCAGCTAACAGCTTCCTTCGAAGTATTGTCTTGGAGCTGCAATCGTTGAACG
Organism: Fusarium goolgardi; assembly: GCA_014899075.1. Taxonomy (NCBI): domain Eukaryota; kingdom Fungi; phylum Ascomycota; class Sordariomycetes; order Hypocreales; family Nectriaceae; genus Fusarium; species Fusarium goolgardi. The sequence goes on along the minus strand of JAAVUI010000162.1, from coordinate 100,763 downwards.
GCGAGTTTTCTTTCGTCCTCATTCAGGAACCTGGCGGTCGATGGTGAGTCAATGAGGAAGAAGTAGACCACTGGGGCGAAAAGTATTGTCGGTGCACCCTCTGAAGCAAGTGTCAGCACTGTCGGACGCGAGAAGGAGGTGAAAAGAGTACCTATAATAAATAGCCATCGCCATGGCTCTAATGACCCATTTATATGGGTTATACCATATGCCAGACTTGAAGCGAAAGTGTTTGCCAGTGGTGACATGCCCAAAAGAATGGACATTCGGAGTCCCAGCTCGCTCCGGTCATAGATACAAGACAAGAAGTACGGAGCTCCAGCGCCAAATGTGGCTTCAAATACACCTAGAAATACGCGTGTAACCACTAATTCGGCCATGTTGTTCGCTGCACCTGAGCACATAGCAGCCGTGCCCCAGCTAAGACATGTGAACAAAAGTATTGGGAAGGGCAGGAGAAATGAGACTTACCAAACACATAGACATGATACATAAATATGGGCAGGGAAAATCCTCCAAAGCATGGTCGTCCATTCAAATAAGATGTACGCAATATAGAAGGAGTTCAGGACCCAAGACCATTGAGAGGAGCTGAGACCAAGTGAATCCTGAGCGCCAGCAGTATTGGCGTTGCCTATATTACCACGGTCAAGATAAGACAAGACATAGAGACAGCAAACGATTGGCAAAACGCGGCGGTCGAGCTATAAACGTCATCAGTCAACACTAAAGAGTACTTTGAACCAATGGAGCGACCAACTTTGCGTCTGATTCGGTAATTTATGTCTGCAGGTACAATGAGTTGAGGTCCTCCATCCCCTGACTCTTCATTGTCCTTTAAGCTAGTCGTACTGGACCTGCGAGGAGGAGTCATCGTAAAAAAGCTGCAAAATTGGTCAAAGGTGGAAAACAAAGCAGAGCGGACACGTTGAGGGGTTGGGTTTTTATTAAGTAGCAGCTGGCGGGGAAATACATCGGAATCGTCGCATGGAAACTCGATGATCTACCACCAGATTGATCCTGATCTTTTTACTCCCCCACTATAATGGATAGCCACTGACTCGGATAGCTGCAGATTACAAGACATAGCAGGCATATGTACTGTTCCTTGTGCACTGACTGATGCTGTCGACCATTGCCGAAATTTTGTGCCGGCAATGGAGTAACCAAAGAGGGGTTGTGATACCAGAACCCGACTTCGATGCAACATAGGGTGGTAGACGATGACAGTGATATGGATTAGAGTTTGTATTATTGGCATATCTGAAGTTAGCTAGCAGTGCTGTTTAGTGTGTAAAACTTACAATTGCGATAGTTTTGGATGAAAGTCAAGCTACCAAAGATCCAGTGCGAGAGGGAATTGATGTCAAGGCTGTAATGCTTTCTGAGGTCCGACATAAAGGCGAAGAGTCATATCCGGGAGCTTGCCTGATCTGTACTCTGGATGAGAGATATTACTTGACTAGAATCGGATTTACTGAGTGTGTCAGGCCATGGAAGGAAGGGCTGGAGAGAGAAGCCCCTTCGGTAACTGGGTCGAGACTTTGTGACAAGGAAACTATTGAGCTGATTATTATTTAATTTGAGTTCGAAGATCCATTGACGCGTGTCAAGAGGCACCAGTGCACATGTGTTACTCTCGCTTCCCGAACTCTAAGATCCCACCTATCTCTATGGCTTCAGCCCTACCGGTTGAACCTACACCAAAGTCAGCCACAATAAAGTCCATATCATACTGAATACACACAACTATATGTAGAGCCACGGTGACGGTAGAAGTCACTCAAGCTTTAGCTCTTGCGAGCCTCGTATTGTCTACGTTTAAGAAATATCCAAAAACGCCTTCATGCGAGTACAAAACGCTTGACCAAACAAATCATTCCGTCCCGATCTCAAACTGGCAGGTCTTCCTGACTTTCCGACTTGCCTCTGACTTTGCGATATTCCCCGCGACCCATCGCGAACAACCGCGTCGCACCGTACAATTGCGTGGTGATCCAAAGTGAGAATACAACCGGCGTAATGACTCTCCACGAAATATCCCACTGCCTCCAAGAGCTGTGAAGGAGATATACCGTAACGATAGTCTCCGTGACGGCTGCCACGACCGCCCAAATGCAGCATCCAAACGCAAGACGACACAGGAATACAGGGTTGTTTCGCTTTATTCGCCAAAGAATCATAGAGATGAAGATGGGTATCTCTACTACCACGTCGAAGGAACCTAGTAAGAGGGTACACGTTAGTAATGAGCCATAATAATGCGAGAAAAAGCAGATAAATCCACGTACCCCAGACCATGCACATGTAAAATTCCAACGTCGCTTCGTGATTGTTTTTCGGATTGGCGAAAAGACTCAACGCCGTCTGTCCAATAACAAGCAACCCAGTATGATGCGCAATACTGATATAGCTCGCAAACTTTGTCCGGAAGCACATCTCAAACAGATAGTAGGCGCAGTAAATTTCTGTCGAGACCAGCAGATTGTCGCCAACCGTGACAGAGCCGCCTTTCACCAAAGGCGAGCTTAAATCCGCGTCACCAGCCAGAAAGTCCATCATAGGATAGGCAGTCGACATCATGAGAGAGGTGAGTATAAAGGCGCCGACGTGGAAATAGGCAAACGAGCGCCGACGTCGCTCATCTTTGCCGAACTCGAGAGCCGGGTAGACTCTCTTGTAGATGCGTGGGAGAACCCATCTTTCGAGGCAGTTGGCGATGAGGGCTATGCCGACGATACTGCATGCAAGGATGAGAGAGCCGTAGGGGAGGAGAGGGGAAATAGGGTTGTTTTCCAGGGTCTGGATCTTGGGACGGGGAATGTGGTCTCTTAATCTGGACATGATGGTAGTAGTGAATGGTGGGTATAGAGACAAAGGAAAGACATGAAAGAGAATGAAGTTACTGAATGGCTGAGGCTTGAAAGCTGGGAAAGGAAGTTTGTGTATTGATATATAGTTGTCAAATGGAGCCTAGAGTTTGTTACTGGCCTTATCACGTTGCATACCAGGTAATGTACTGCATAAAACCACAAATACAAAATGTGAAGACATTCAATGTTACAATCCATCTAATTTCTCTCAGTGTTGGTATACGAGCATGTTAGATAATTCTCGGATAAATGGCAGAGCGCCAACTTTGGTGCGAGTGTGTCTTCTCGATTGAGCAGATCTGGAACTCTCCGGGATTGGGTGTACCGTAGATCAACCCGCCTAATTCCCATTTGGTGCTTGTACGTCAGTGGCTCACTCGTGATAATAATAGGGGTCCAAGGTCTGGAACAATCTGGGGGAAAATTGACGAGATCCTTTGAAAAGGCGGAGCAATCAACAGATCCATTGTTCTTTCAGGGCAATCAATATTTAATTGTGCCTGGAGTTCCACTCGACGATGCCGTGTTCCGGGCTTTATCACCACGTTATGTGGCTTTTTATTTGGTGTTGTTACGGTTTTATCATCACGATGCACTTCTTTTTGGGTGAATGGGGCTACTATTTTTAAAAGTGGCTGACTCTGCTCCTAACAACTTCGCATTCGGATCCGGTGTAAGCGAATTTGGATGGTAACATTACAGACGTTTAAATCCACTGAGGGCTTGTTTTATAACTAGATATCTTTATATACCTATCAGTCATTCTTCGGTTAAAACTACTTTATTAATAGCATAGAAAAGCCTTCCCTCTTGATATAATCTAAAACCTTGTAACATTATCCTAGTTAGACATTTTACTCCCTCTAGATTTCTAAAACATCCCAGTAGTAAAAGTCCCTGCTCCATTCATGTCCAGGCGTACAAACAGCCTATCCGCAACCGAATCCGCTGCATGAGACTCATACTGGATAAGTTGAAGGTGCGTTGAATGACTTATAATAAGTAACCACAGATAAAAGAAAGGTAAATACTGCATTTTATTACCAATACATATTTGAACCATTAGTAAAATCGCAATTCTGCTAGGCGTAATGATACAGACGTAATCAAACGAGTAATTTATTGTGAGGATTATTTAATGCCATTATTCTCAATATTAACATTGTTCAGCACAAGTTTAGGGTAGGGGATAATTGAGTCGAGTCGGATTAACCTGTCACCCGTGTCTTGAGCAGGCTACCTGAGGACTTCAGTGGACAAGAGAATTTGGTCCCCAGTTTTATGGCACAAAAATAAACAGCCCGGCAAGCCAGGTCTCAAGGGTATAAACTGACCTACTAATTTGGTCTCTCTTGCTCACTGCGTCCATCCCTGTGACAGCCTGAGGATAGGCCGCTTTGAAGACCAAAGTCATGGCGATATTATTTTCTTTCTCAATTATTCAGCGTCTTTACCACTAGAGAAACTTCTGACGCTCAACTCTTTCCATTTATTATCGTATTCTATTTCCCTTCACGGGACTACGTGGATGTTGTCTCGAAAATGGCCCAGTATTGAGGTCATGTGATCATGGGCCCCACATATTCTGTCTTGATGCTCATTTCAGGTCTCCTCCCAACCTCGCATTATCATCATCACCCTCGTTGAATCATCAACACGACGACACATCACGTCCAAAGACGCCGGCCGACTCGCGCTACAGCCGTAATAAACCTCCGACCTGTACCCATCGAACGAGTGTGCGCGCCTTAGCCTCTCCCCTCGTTGGAACATTCGGGGCTTGTGGAAGGGATCTCCTTGGTTTCGCAGCGTGCTGGAAATTATTGGATTAGTCTCGCAGCGTGCTGGAGATTATCGGATTGCCTGTTAGCGAGCCTGGTGTTCTTTTCACGTGTCGCGTCGACTCCATCACCATACTTCTTGATCAAAAGACACACCCTCGTCAAATACACGCTCAAATATCCGGATACTCGTCGCTGTGGGCGTTATAATTGCCGACTCCTACCCATCAAACGAGCGCTTTTTGCTCTTTTTGCTGGAAGGACCGGGTTCCGCAGAAGGGATCTGCTTGGTCTTGCAGCGTGCTGAAGATCAACAGGTTGCCTGTCGATGAGTCTGGATCCCTTTGTCCGTGTTCTGTTGAGGTCTTCAGGTACGTGTTTTGGTGGTTGTTACTCATGATATATTTTAGTCTCCGCGTATCAGAAAAGCTAGTAGGCCGAGGCATAAGGGACGAAATTAGTAGGCCACCTCATGCTATCTAGACCATATTCTTCGGACATTTATCTTTGTTCCCTCAAGTTTAGGGCAATCTGATACCCACCGGTCCAGGAATGTCCTCCCCAACTCCCTCGCCATGTCTTGACATCGACGAGACCATACCAATCGTCGTCGAGTGGGAGTGCGACGGCGCCACACACTATCTGGCTAAGCCGGATCCCAAGATCGACAACATTACACTCAAAACTCGTTTGAGCGAAAGCGCTCTGTTTGAACTTCGCTTCCCCGTCAATCTGAAGGGTATCGAAGGCGTTACGTCTATCACAATGTCCATTGATCCGTCATCGATCACATCGTTCGAGTTTGCTTCTGCCACTACGGTCCCCGACGCGGTGAAGGAAAAGTTCAATAGCCGAATAAATCGCCTTGTATTTCGAATAGACAAGTCCGCACAGATCCTCGCCCCGATCTCTGCGAAGGAGCCGCTGGCGCCAGCACGAGCGCAGTCCGGCAAAGTCGTCGATGCTATCCGCACGCTGTCGGCTGCAAAAGCTTTTATAGTGTATATAGACGACAAGAAGCTATCAAATGATCAACTCCAATCCATCCACGACGCAGTGAACCGAGGTGGATTCACACCTTTTCGCGAGCGAAATGATCTTGCGAGCATGTACCACGGTACCGGAGCCAAGCTCGTTGACCTTGTCCCCCAAATCCACGACGCGCCCCCATCCTACAATGAGACCGAACCTCCACCTCCTCCCCCCATCAACGAGAAAAAACGCCGCCGGGTAGATAGCGAAGGCAAAGACAGCGATGCGATTTCCGAAATCTGGGCCGAGCTGAAAGCACGAGACGAGCGCGATCGAACGGTACAACACGAACTCTCAGATCTGAAGCAAGAGAATAAATCCCTCCGAGAAGAGCTCGAACAAATCCGTCAGCAAGTCGCCACGTTCCATCAGAATCTTGACACCTTGAAATTAGATGTGGAGCATCTTCAAGGTCAAGACAAGCACAATGCGGATACTCTAGAAGGATATGACACAAGACTGGTCGAGTTGCGGGACGATCTAGAAGACCTTGATGCCAAGGTTGACTCGATCCAGGAGTACCGTGATGAAAATGGCGTGGCTCGTGACTTTCTTGACAAAGTCCGCAGCGATGTGTACGATGATATTATCACGCGTCTCACAGGCTGAGCATCATATCGTCTGAGACTCAGTAAACCAGAACAAGCATCGCAGTAGTCCAGCTATCGCGCAGTGAGCGCAGTCCGGGCAGCCATGGCACGGATTGTCGAGGGACCTTTTGGCCCAGCCAGTATCATGCAGCCTAGAGTGGGCTTTACTTGGGCTGACTTCTATCAACCCAAATAATGCGTGGCTGTCATGCCAAGACTCGATTCTACCGCACGATATTCACTCGACGCCGTCGCTTGTAGCTGAAGGCGTATCAGGCATCATGACCAAGTATTGACTCACCCCACTGGTCTTCGTCACCCCCCACTACGTCGCCCTGCAAGGCCTCGGGAGCTTCAGGTCCATCTGACGCCGAGACTTTGGCTCTGCAATCAAGGCCATCACCATCAGCCACCTTTGATCATCCGATTGTTGCTCATCGCATATGGAAACGATCCTCTGCGTCCTAAGTTGCTCGGGACCGATGTCCCTTCATCATGGCCTCCCTCGCAGGAGACATCGGCGCGCTTGACGGCTGCGAAAGCTGTCATCCATCTATGCCCACCATGAATGACCTCGTCGGGTCCCCTCACCCGCCGTCTCTGATACAGACGTGCATTGGTCTGGCAAATCTTGTCACCTTCTACGATCTGCTGTGCCATGGGATCGGACCTCTTCTGTATATATATATATACCCTTTCTTGCTTTGGATCTGCAAACGATATACATGATTGTGTGCCTGTAAATGCACATCTAGTAATTGCTATCGATTAAGCTATATAAATACGAAAGTTGATTGTGCATCCCGGATGCAGTGGTGCAGACATCATTACGTTGATCAGGGTAGCACCGAACTCGCGGGGCTGTACATGAGAGTAGGCTGTCAGCAACCTCACACTTCCCGTAGTTGTAGAGTGAGTAATCGCCGTTTTGTGACCAACAGTCGGTCAGGGTAGCTGGGGCTCCGTATGCATGGATATGTTTGTAATAGACGCAAATGTATACTCCAGTTCCTGTGTCCCAGAAGCATCCCGTAACAGGTTCGATCGTATCAGTAGTGGTAGTGTATCGGGTACCGAGGTGGTTTCAACAATAATGGATGTATCAGCTGAAGATGTCACTGGTAATATTTGCCTGCGGTGGTGCTTGTAGCCGAAGTGACATATAGCAGTAGTGTTTGCAAAACCCAGAAAAAGCCAAGTCGGCAACAAACCAGGCGTTCGCCAAGAACAGGACGTTGGATCACATCGTACAGGTAAAGACGGTAGACTCCAGAAAATAGTGACTGAAGTGAGGATTGAAGAAAGGTGAGGCAATCGAATGCGACAAGAGTGGACAAACCTTGGGGTTTCCCTACGTAAACAAACATATTGAATGAGTCTATCTCTGAGGACATAGATTCCCTTAGCATTGACACTGCCGCTTTGAAGTTGGTGCCTATTGACTACCTCGATTACATGTCTGCGATACTGCAGCGGAAATGATTACCACCTAGCGTCCTTGATTTCAGCTGAGCATTCCTATGCAGTCTATTCCAAGTTATAACGGGATAGAAAACGGAAACAAAGAAAGCATACACGCCGATTCATCCATGGAGTCCCTTGATGACAATAAACTGCAGCGGCCAGTGAATCAGGTCAAAACTTGAATACAGCATTCCCCAGTATTCGATCGAGATACGCATTCATTTATACAAATACTCATAAATTCGGAACATTATCTAACCTCAAATGCCCAATTTAGACTTGACCAGCCGACCCCGAATCCAAGCATCAACAAGACCAGCAATCTGGAGGTTGTTCTTCTCAACATGCAAGAAGTGGCCATTGCCCTTGATACCCCAGTCAGCCAGCTTGATCCACTCTGGCTTGCCACCAGCTTGCTTGAGGAAATCGACAGCGCAGTGGTCATATGTGATATGGACAGAAGCCTCGCCAGTCAGAAGAAGGTAGGGGACCTTGTTAATCTGGGGAAGCTCGCGCACAGGCTCATCTTGGAGGTAGCAGTTTCGATGAGCCAATGTTTCATTTCCAACCGATTTGTGCTTCAATTCTGTAGAGACTTGTGATTAGTCTAGGTAGTAAAATGTGGTGAGCAGACTTACCAGATGGGTCCTTCATAGGAGGGTCGTAAGTGACTGGTGTATTGGTCAGACCCCAAGGGGACGCTGCGAAGCCGCCCTGGCCCTCTGCATAGGACCAGAAAGTTGAGGTGGCCGCCTCAAGGTTGATGTTACCGGCGATGTACTCAGGACAGTCGTTAGAGAGAAGCAGAGGGTTCCTGCTTCCCAGCGAATGTGAGATAAGGTAAGCCTTTTGGCCGAGTAGAGAAAGCATGTCACACCCAGCGGCGCGGAGAGCATTCTTCTGACCAACGAAATTGGTAGTGAGTGGGATCAGAGACTTCTTGAACTGATCGTAAACAGGATCGCCATGGGCTCCAGTGCCAGGCCACTGTGGATGAAGCTTAGCCTGGGGATAAGTATCGTAGTTCTCGGGCGACGTGAAGCACTTCATCACAGTCTCAGAAGCTGAGCCAGAGGACATGGGATAACTGGCAATATCATTTTCGGAGCTGCGGCCAATGGAGTTGTTATCGACCAAGTATACAACACAGCTTTTCTTGATGAAATAGCTAGCCCAGCCCTCGCGCCCATCAGGTGTGTCGAGCCAAGTACTTCCCGATAGACCACCGCCGTGGAAGAACACAAGAAGATTCTTCTGAGTGATTCTGTCGGCGGGTATAAGTTTTTCTACGTAGATCTGATCAACCGTGATGTTGCCAGAAGCGGCTTTGACAGAGTGACCACCAACGTAGAAGAAATCGCGCTTGTAAGGGACCTCGGCAGATGCACATTTCATGCTGATGGCATTAATGCCCGTGCACTCCTGGGCACCTGGTGTAGGCGAGCCCGTAGAGCCCAGAAACGCTGTCAAGCTGGCAAGAAAGCGAACCATTGTGAGTAATCAGAATGACTTGCGACTTGATACAATATTGTAAAAAGAGCGGCTGCCAGCGAAAAAGCCTGGCCTTGAATGGGTCTAGAGGAGTGACTCGAAAACTAGGGGATCAGGAAATAAAGGTCCCTTGATGCACGAGATAAAGAAAACTCTACGGGTATTCATGAGCTTATACCGATTACCGGGGCCTTCCCCGGGAAGGGTTCATCTCTGTGGTCATGTATTGACAGTGGAGGCCCATCCCGACTTTTCCGTGGGGAAGGGCAGAATCCTAGAAAGGGGAGACTTGGCTGACAAAAAAATACACCAGAGTGAAGATTAAAGAACATTGGAGACAACGAAACGGACGACAGCAAGGAGGCGTCGGTACTACATGTGCAATAGTGCGTTCAACCATGGGTATCGCTTATACTGGTTGCTAACGACGATTTGACTTTGGAGGATAATCAAAACTCGTATTTGAATATTCGCATGACCTTATTCTAAAGCGGGCTGAGAGTGGACTCGGATGTGTAAAGAATTTCCGGAAGCCGTTGATAAATTTGGACCAGTTGCACTCAGTAACTGGTTACATATGATGGAACCCTCAGCATGGAGAAATTATGCCTCGGTCTGTAGAGCTTTAGGTTCTGCCTCATTTACGAAACCGAGAGATTGGATCTGAAACGAGAGAAGGATCAATGTAGAATTTGAGCGGAGTCTTGTGGATGAACTCTCGGACCACGTTGAGATCTCTGATCTAATTACAAGGCTGCCGAGGTGGAGGAATGACCGCTAGAGCTTTGAACTTTGATGTTTTCATTCAAGAATACGACGAATATTTACATGTCTGTTTATCGATGCGTCGCTACATCTTCAAGATGTGATATATACAAAGGAGAAATTCATCTACCCGACGAATGTATGCAACCTCCCCTATCTCGTATGGGACTTTCTCGATGCAGTCTCCTCATCGTAAGTTAGTTCCACTTCGTCCATCCGAAGAATCCCCATTTCCATACCCTTGTCCTGGCCTCTGATATTCTCCATTGACTCCGAGTCCGATTGCGAACCCCTTCGCCCTGTCCGAATTGTCGTAACATTCCTTGTATCATTTGCCAAATCTGTCCACCCTAGCGTTCGAGATCGTGAATGCGACCGAGACGTGCCAATCTTGGTCTTGATGAAGCTCCATGTACCCATTATAGCCGCGTCCAGCACTGGCAACGAGGCAGCCAGCGTGCCAAAGGTGAGATCAATGACCGTCCAGCGCATCGCGGATGTGTATTGCCAGCAAGAGTCGTTGGTGATGGTGATCATTGTTTGCTGAAGTAGACCACCCAGGACCGTCGTGCCGCCGACGAGCCAGATGAAAAACAGCCGGGCTTTCTTGGCCGTGTTGATCTTGACATACCATAACACGATGATTGGTGCGAATAAAAGTATTATGCTCTGAAGTGAGTATTAGCGTCAGATCATCTAGTAATTTCAGATATGATAGTATACCTGCGCAACGTGCATGCTACTCAAGAACCTATTCTGGAACGTGCTATTCCACACAAACTGGCGCTTCTTCGAGAGAGCCAGCATAGCGCTTGTCCCACATGGTCCCGAGAGGTCTGCATGAGAAAACAGTCCCTGAATAGATCAGCAATGTATATTCTGTAGGGAGGTAGTCACCTACAGAAAATGGCGAGTAGAATGTAGATGATGACTGTTCCCAGGAACATGTCGGCAAATAGCTTCCACCGCCTCGAGACTCTATCGGCAAGACGGCGGACAAACAAGGTGATGGACACCTTGATGAGCCCGACAGCAACATAGAAGATGATCTTGCACACTGTTAGGTAATCCATGTAAATGTTGTACTCCTCGTATGTGCTTTCGTAGGTATGTCGACCGGCGCCCGTCTTGAAAAGCATCAATATGCAGATAATTGGGTAGACTACTGCCAAAGACTATCATAAATCAGCTCCACTGCTTCTCATGCCAAAGATTAGGACTCACCGCAGCGCAAATGATAGCGCAGTCATCTGCTCCAAACTGTGTTCTTGCCCCCCTTACTCGAACGATGACCCTCGCTGCTGTTGGTAGAACAATGGCTAGAATGACAATGACCATTCCCGTAAGGATTTCAGGGACTTTTGTCTCAACTGGTTGATTCTCCGGCTTTTGGATAGAGAAGGTGAGACCTAAGCTCGCGTTGAAGCTTTCCAGGCCATACATGCGCAGTACGCCTTTCACGATGTGAAGATCATCTTCAGTTGCAGGCGGCGAGCCAACAAATGCAGAGGCAGTCGTGTTCGATATAGTGCTGCAATCACCATGACCACACGGGGAAACAGGTAAAAAAAGAAGTAAAAAGAAGTTTGAGGGTTCTCGTCACGGTATAATACTGCATTCGGAATCGCCCTCTCTTTCTGATCGTAACATCCTCCATACATGGACCTTGTAAAACGACTTCCTTCATTTTGCCTCTCTACAGCATGCAAGTGGCCCTGCGTCCCACTCAGAATAATAAGGCATGGCTCGATTTCAATGCATTAACATTACTAGTCTATCTCGAGACTTGGCGTATTGTTTCAAGTTGAATCCGCCGGTTGGCTGATGGGCCACTTGTCCTTTTCCAGAATTGTTCCGTAGTTCTGAACCCTGGACCTAGTGTCCGGGCAGTTCCAGATCTGAATTTCGCCCTTTGTTATTCGGTACTCCTTGGCCTAGGCTATGGTAAAAGATTTTAGAGCTGTGGAGAGCATTTTAATTATCATGGTGGGTCTTTTCGCTTCGCAAATTTATCTTCAACAGTGCTAGAGCCTTCGGAAGCTCGGATATAGGTTATTCACGACCAGTTACAGTCTATATTTATTTATCATTCATCAAAACTTGGGCTGGCTTTATTGTATCAGGCCTCTTCTATGGCTCAGAAAATGGTTAGAAACCTTGTTCAGTAAAATCACAACCGAAGCAATGGCGGATGGGATCAGACCTCTACTATAGTTGCTGTGGGTGCTACAAGATTGACCGAACCAGTCTGATGAGATGGCGCTCTGTTCCAAATTCTCGTAACTTGGTTGCAACAGGATTGATATAATCCCAAGTATCATTAGTGCACTATCAAGGTTTAACAATCTCCTGCATCCAGCACTATCTGAACGCTTCTCTGTTGTTACAGAGAAGAAATTAATACGATGTTCAAGCCATGAGATCCTAACGTGATCTACTGATGTCCTGCACGTCTTGATCAGCTTCCCTTGCTACCTGAGCTGCTATCATACGCGAAGCTTGATCCCCAGCCTGTAATGACTCGTCTCAATCACCTTGGTACGCTTGAGCTTCGGGAATGGCGATCGTAATTGACGGTACAGACGCCTCATTCCGGCAGCCATGACAGCATCTCCCGTGTTAAGAAGTTGTGAGGGCACCGAAAGAGTAAAAAATGCAAAAACCAGGGTGATGATTACTGCCAGAGATGTTGCAACGAAAGCTATCAAGACCTAAAAGACATCAACGGTGGGTCGCAAACAGATACGAGCTCACTCACTCCTAATCCAGCAATGTCTGCGTCGAACTCAACCTCTTCCTTTTCGACAAGGTCCGATAATGTTCCAGTGTCACAATCCATGGGTCATCGAGTAAGTCTGCCGAATCGTTTTGTTGCGAATACGAGGTTGTTGCCTTGCAGAGCTCTGAGAATCCGGGTAGGCTTGTCGTCGACTGAGTAATTGAGGAACAGAAAAGTGAGCCTTTGGAAAGCAATGTTTTCGGAATCTGTGCACAACCTAGGCTGACAAGACCCCAACTTTATAATCATCTTCTCTCAATTTCCACAGCCTGGTTTCTAGCCCAGACTTCACTTTGCTTTTGGATACTACCACAAGAAGGGTTGAAAGCTGACAAGGTGCAGGTTTTGTCGTATTGATGGCTGGCAGGGTCCAGTCATGTTGACTAACAAGTCTCACCTTTGATGTTATGTAACAAACCTCAACAATAAAAGGGGAATCTCACACAAGAAGTAGGCCCGTGGAAAAGAGGAAACAAAAAGATTGTATTCAGAAAGCTAATACACAATACTTTCAGCGAATGATAACCTTGACTATAAATATAAATCTGTCAAGGCCAATACATATACGGAGGATCAAAAAAGGAGGCAATCAACAGCTGCACCATACAGCATCTGATAGGTTAATCGATGTTGGTCCATTTGTTTGATAAGTTATAGACGCTGTTTGTTGGCTAGCTGATATCGAACTCCGCTACAATGGTTGTCAACAACCATCATCTTCCGTAGTATAGTGGTCAGTATGCAAGCTTGTCACGCTTGAGACCCGGGTTCAATTCCCGGCGGGAGAGTTCCAGCCACCTGCGATACGCAGGCAATTCTTTTTAAATTTTAGTTATTTTTGCCCTTCGATATCTATTCCAGCAAGACGATAGTTGATCAATTTCATTAAATTCTTCACAAGCCTAATTAGTCCTTTATGCTTTTCTTACTGAACTGCTCTCAAACCGAGGGTCCAGTCTTTTCCTTTAAATAACTTCTGGCGCCTGCACCCAACATCATCTTGACAACACTCTTATGTCCACGCAAAGCAGCATAATCCATCGGCGTACTCTTCCAACAATCCCTCGGTTCAACATTAGCACCTTCCGCCAAAAGCAATTTGGTAGTTTCCTCATGTCCCTTCATTGTAGCAATGGCCAATGGTGTTTGTTGACTGTTGTTTCGTGTTTCAATATCAGCTCCCTTTTGGAGCAATCGCGCCACCGTCTTTGCATGTCCTCCAGAGGCTGCTTCCGCAAGCGGCGTATTGCCGTCTTCGTCCTTGGGTTCGATGCTGGCGCCTCGTTCCAGTAGCAAACTTACCACATCGTCGTGTCCCTGCAATGCAGCGAGAGCCAGAGCCGTGCTCCCTGAAGCGGTTCGCGCTTCAATATTGGCTCCCTTGTCAAGCAACAGTGTCACTGTTTCTTGACGTCCACCGTAAGATGCGTAGATTAGTGGTGTAAGGCGGCGCTTATTACTGGTTTCCAATTTTGCACCATGTCCGAGAAGAATCTCAGCTATCCGCGTTTTGCCATGGTAAGCAGCTGCCGAAAGTGCCGTGGTGCCGTATTTGTCTTTTACCTCGGTGTCTGATCCTTTCTCAAGGAGTAGACTTGCAAACTCAACTTTGGTATTCGCCACGGCCCATAGAAGAGGCGACAGGTCTTTTGTATGTTGGCCAACTTCCACAGGCCACGTGAATGATTTTTCTGGTACTCGTTCCAACCGCCTCCGGATGATCTTCTCAAACCAATTCCCAGGGCCGTGTACGACTTCTCCATTGGTTAACAAATACTGTGGCTGACTCTTTGAATAACCATGTAAGTAAGCGGTTTTACCGTCCAGAATGTCTTGGACCTTCAACCTCTTACTTTTGTACCTATTATAAGAGTCCAGACGCCCCTTGACTTGGGTCTTCCCAGCAATGATGCGATCCGTGAGGCTTTTCACCTCCATTCGGACTAACCTTTTCCTATCAGCCAGCTTCTTCTCCTCTTCTTCTATTGCTCTTATCGTAGCCTCAGCTGATTCCCGACGGTGTTGTAATGCTGTAAGGTTCTTGAGGGCTGGATGTTCCGCTGACCTTGCAAGGTATTCTTTCCTCAGCGAATCCATAAAGTCGTATTTCAGCTTTGCCGTAACACTTGCTGGACGTTTGTCGCCAACAACTGGAACCCTACTTGTGCGGGCCAAGCTAACCAAACAGACTACACCTTGCGGGACAGCTTCCTGAGTCAGAGTAACCCTGACCTCCATCACACCATTATCAGCTACGCGCGCCTTACGACTCCTTGGCTCAATAAACTCCAGGCTGTTCTCAATATCTTTTAACTTCAGGTCTCGAAAAGCCTGTATTATGAAGCTGCGCGTAGTCGATGCGGCGTCGGAAGGGTTCAGTTCGATGACCACTACCAAGTCATGACTTTTCGTAACATCAGATGTAAATCGAAGAAGCTGGGTGTTGACACTAGATTTTCTAGCGCCTTTGCAATCGAGCAAAGCCCGGCTCCTCTCCCACTCAAGTAGCGGATACGTTTCTGCTAACTTAAGCTCGAGCTTCTGATAACCTTGGACATGTAGCCACATACTTGTCCCTGTGGTTTGAACGGGATGAACCTGTCGCTCAACTCTGATTCGGACGTTCTGGCTCATATCTTCAAGTGGTGGCTTTCCGACAAGTATTGG
The DNA here is from genome assembly GCA_014899075.1 of Fusarium goolgardi. Lineage (NCBI taxonomy): Eukaryota > Fungi > Ascomycota > Sordariomycetes > Hypocreales > Nectriaceae > Fusarium > Fusarium goolgardi. The sequence continues at coordinate 85,321 of JAAVUI010000162.1, read as the reverse complement.
ACCGTGGTTCTGTGGTCGAATGTACCCATTTGCGGAAGACGTACTGCACAAAGGGATGGCGATGACGTGGAGGTCGTTGCCTTCAAAGCAGCAGTTGAGCGCAGCGTAAGTTATCTTACTCTCGTTGCGGTATAGTGTCAGGGAGGTGTGGACATAGCCGCCCGATACTGTAAAGGTGTTGCTGGGTTTTGAATCCTGGGTATGTGGCACTATACGTCCACAACGAGAGAAATCTTTCGGGGAGGCAGCAAAAACTCCAGCTGAGATACTTTTAACCTCTGTGATGTTTTTTCCTTGAAGCTCAGCCTCGTGAATTCCCCAAGCTAAGATCGAGTCATCTGTTGTTTGTTCCATTATCTTCAGTTGTAAGCGTTCAAATGCTTTCCCCCCCTCGCCATAAATCATGGGCATTGTGACATTGAATATCCCCAAAAGGCAGTAGGCCATGTCTTCTCCTCTTTTTGTTTCCCGTTTCGCCGCCCACGACATCCGTTGTGCCACACTTGCCTGATGAAAGTCGACCCAGCCAAGCAAAAACTTCCGAGGGATATCGGTGATAATCTCGATTTCACTCGATAGGTCGGCCTTGGTGCCGATGAAATTCCATTCCTGGTCATAAAAGCGAGATTCGACGGGGGCCAAGAGTTCTTGCAGCGTCCAGCCTCGTTGAAACCAGGAACTTGAGTAGAACTTGGAAGCTGGGTCCCAGATATCGTCGCCATTGGGTACGTCGCTCAAGTAAGTGTAGCATACTGAAGCTTTACGATACCACTGGAACATGGAATTGATGGCCTCGTCGAGCTCCTTTGAGCTTTCCTTGTTGATGCAGCACGTGTCGATCCAAACGTAATCGATTTTGTCTTTCTCGGCCTGGTTGCAGCAGCCTCTCACCTTTTTCATCCAAGTCTTCTGCGCCGAGCCGTTTGTCATATCAGAGAACGATACCTCTTCATCGCCAGCGCCCCATCTGTGGGAAAGTATAGCGTATGGAGGTATGTCAGTTCCAAAGAACTGCTGCATCTCCAATGTGTCCACCTTTATGAGACGCATGGTGTGGCAATGTCTTCGACTTTGACTAAGCCGCCAATAAAAGTTAGGGCCACATAAGATATAAAGATACGTATAGTTGCTCGGATGCGCAAACTATGTCTTTGAGCGGCGAAAGAGATTGATGTGAGATTACATGCGTCGAAGGTGAGAGGGGCAAGAATTTTCAATCAATTTCAGGCTACCGTCTGATTATAACTCAGCTGTAGGGCGGCTGTGCAAGATCCCTCGACTAACTACATAGATCTCGGCCAATAATCAGCTCTGTCTCAAAATGCTGTGCCTCATATTGTATCGCCTTGGCATCGAAGCGGGGTTGCTTTGGCATATTGAACCACGAGTGGTTATCAGAATCACCTGAAAGAGGAAGTTTCCGCTTATGTTTCATATAAGTATGGCTGCCAATTTGTAGAGTTCAATACTAACCCGCGAACACTGAGTCCTGCACATCTAAAATATCCATGTCATGGGATCGGCCGCTCCACCGTTAACAAACCCCTCAGTAAGCTGCAGAACGTTAGCATATTACACTCGCGCAATAAAGTCTTACTCACCATCAAGTTCCAGTCCTCTACAAAGTTGACCGGGTCACTTAGTGTCTGGAACTCCCCACCGTCAGGCTCTAGCTGCGCGACAAGCGACTCAAACACGCCCAAAGCCTCCCTCGCTGTCTCTTCCCCGGCGCGAATCATAGCTTGAGCTAGCTCCTCCTTCGGCATGCGACTCATTGTGCCTTTGATCTGTGCCAATATCAACGATGTTATCAGGTGACCCTTTATGTTCGTCTCACCCGCCTCAATACACTGTAGCGTCCACGGTTTGGAGTCTTCCATCATGTTGAATACATCCGCCTGTATAGGCGTCGATGAAAAGGCATCGTCTTCCTGCACCTGGTTTCTCAGATCTAGTAGAAGAATTACACTGGCTAGCCACGCCGAGGTTCGAAAAAAGCCAGAGCTGCAAGCGACGAACCGCGCGAATTCAGTGTTATCATTCGCGGTGCTGCGTGCAATTGACCATAATCTAAACGCCGTTTCAACGGCCATCTTTCTTGAGAAGGCGTGGCTCGGCTCTGATAGTGATAGCCCGAAGAACGGAAAGTGTAGAGCGCCCAGGTAGCGACGCATGATAAAATCCATGGCGGATAGTTCGAACTGTGTCGGTGAAATTTCATTTTTCTTGGAGTTTTGAAGAGTCTGAATTGCCTCTTTGTATGAGACTTTGAGTTCGGAGTCCAGGCGTAAAGTTTCCTGGTATGAGTCGCCCTGTCGAAGATCATTGAGCAGTTTGGCTACTCTGAAGCGAGACGGATAAGTCTTTCGCATTGCTCTCGCAGTGGATGTCTGTGTGAAGACGTTGTCAGGCCTTGATGTAGGATTCTCGAGCATGATCTGCTCGTCGTCAAAATTGCCAGGAGGTTCAGTATCAAAATCCTCTGTCGAAATCATCGGCGACCCTCCAGACGTCATGCTTGATTGCAGACACATCTCAATTATGGTATTCCAAATCCTTCTTCGCATCTCACAAGCAAACGTCGGAGTTTGCGGCAGATGTGTTGGATCTCGGTGTAGGCCCATTGACATGGCTGTTCTGAGTAGCGAACCACATGCGATCCAAAGCGTCTCACCTCCAACGGCAACAATTTCTCTGGCAAGAGGCAATAAGATATTCGTTTGAAGAAACTCGATTCCAAGCCTGGACTTGAATTCTGGCTCTGATATCCACGTCTGCGCCTCGTATATCCACTGAATAGCTGACGACCGAAGGGAAAAGTTCTCGTCGTATGTTGTCGCACCCAAAGCATGCACCAGCCTCAGCTGAACAAGGAATTCTCGGTCTGGTTCATTATCGGAGTCCCAGAGAGCACTGTACCTCTTCTTGAATGTCGGGATATGCAAAATGCGATAAAGCTTCTCTATCGTGCCGAGATAACACTCGACGAGACTATCTGAAAGAACTCGGGCAACAAGGTGCGTGGTAAGTAGTGTCGGCCATTCGGGGGCACGCAGCTTCTTGATACGTTTACCAAGAGATTTGCACTTTTGATACTCTTTGATAAGATCTGACGCCTCATCTGTATGTCTGTCAATAATTTCGAGGATATCTCGAAGCTATACCAGTCAGTTCCGCAGCCGATGACAACTAAGCGGGACTTACCAGAGGTAATCCAGTCACGAAATGACTTTGCCCAAACAGTCTCGTCTTGTGAGAGATAGCACGAGGTACCGCCAGCAATCCTCCAGGTTGACTTTGCGAATGAAGATGAAATGTTCCGCCCAATTGCGTTGATGTGGTCTCGAAACTGGAGGCAGGTGTCGAGACCTGTGAGGGGCAAGGCACCGCAGAGGATTTTGATAGCTGGTCTTCAAGCAACTTGACTTTATTCTTCAGTGCCTCTAGTTCAGGAAGATCAGATTGCGGAGTAGTTGATGCCGTGGGAGAAAAGTTCGGGAATATTGCTGGCTTGCCAGGAAGTGAAGCATTGGCAGATTGATCCTCAGGCGTTGGCAATGATACTGCTTGGAATTCGTTTAAGTTACGAGGCGCCAATTCTCGCCTACAGTTTTGATCTGGCTGAGGAGGTGCTGGATGATGGTTTTCATAAACACATTCGCCTTGTCGTGAGCGGCTACAATTGCTGCATGGAGACCCCCGATTGCAGCGCATCTTGCGTTTGCGACATAATGTACAAGAACTGGAGAGAAGTCAGTCGACTACACAATCAATCCCGTGAAAAGAGTATCACATACACAGCTGGTCTTCGACGGCGACGAATTGGCTCCATGGTAAGTGTTGTTAAAATGAAGGAATATGAGAGACAACAAGAGCGGGAAATTCGGAAGTTGAGTGAAGTAAGAACTGCGTTATTAGTTGACTTGGCTCTCCGTACACCGAGTCCGACTCTTAACCCCGACTTGGATCCGACCCCGTCTCATTTTGATTGGCCAATTTGATATTCCGAGTCTACCACGATGTTAACGACTCATACGAATAAGTCCGTTATCCTCGTCATCTAAGAGTTCTATCTCAACTTCAAGACTCACCCATTCCTCAACCGGTTTACTTCCGATCCTCTACAATGCTGTCAAAGGTCGTGTCTAGACGAGACAGCTTCGGACTTCACAATGACTCTCATCCAAACAAGGAAGCTCCTCTGAAAATCCAAGAGAATGCTGACCCAGAAATCACTCCTGCCCCTGATGGCGGCACACAAGCCTGGCTCGTCGCTGCAGGTGCGGCCTGTATCTTTTTCACCTGTCTCGGCTTCGCCAACTCATTTGGCGTCCTTCAAGAATATTACATGACTCATCAACTTCGTGGCCACTCGGCAGATGCAATTGCATGGATCGGATCTGTTTCGACATTCATCCAGTTCGCTGCCGGAGCTTTGAGTGGACCGTTGTTTGATCGCTACGGCTATTGGGTATGTTCTTCCACCAGCCAATAGTGTGTTGCTATTCATTGCTATTCACTAACATGCTATTAGGTGATTAGTCCAGCTGCAATCACATACGTCTTTGCAAGCATGACGACAAGTTTGTTTGGGGGCTGTCTTGCAGTTTGTGCCAAGACGAGAAGAGCGGATGGAATATTTGGAACGGTCTAGCAAATCGACATCGCTGCCAATAAGGTGTACGAGGTTTAGGATTATGTGCAGTAAATAATATATTCATCAGTCTGGCCTTTCTTGATCCAGCTTGGCTTGAACTACAACATACAGCTACCAAATAGGCGATTTGCGCCGCATCCTGTCTGACTCACCCGGTATCCGAGTTGAGTATAGCGTCGGATATCACCAAGAACTCTCACTATACCTGACATTTCAATATACCTTGCGATACATCCGACTAGTATAAAGTCTCGAGTGAGCTCGGGATGCAGAGATTAACTTCAAGCGCAGACATTCTTAATTAAACCTAGGTCAAATATCCGAACAATATGGATTACACGACAAATGACATCGTCAACGCCTACCGATCTGAGCGGTTGGAATACATCAAAGCCGACAAAGATGATTCAAATCTCCAGAAAATAGCCCTCGAAATATTGAAAGACCCTGTTGTACAGGCTCTCACCGCACCTACAATCCTTCAACCCAAAGGACAACAAGAGTGTAAATCATACCTCGAATCTGTCTGCAACTCCCTTTTAGGAGTCGCCATCTGTTTACGCGATGAAAACTCCGAAACACCCGTCATCATTGGCATCATGTGCATTGGCTGGGGCGGTATCTCTCCTACTGTTGCCCATCATCGCAATGCAGAAATTGGCATCTCCCTTGTAAAGGAGCACCAGGGCAAAGGCTACGGACGAGAGGCTATCAATTGGATACTCGACTGGGGTTTCCGACATGCGGGTCTTCACACCATTGGAATCTCAACAGCTTCATACAACCCACGAGCTGTCCATCTTTACGAAAGCATGGGGTTTTTGCATGAGGGTAGAAGGAGGGGGACCATCTGGCAGAATCGCGGATGGCATGATTTGGTCAACTTGGGAATGACGGAAAGGGAATGGGAGATCCTACGCGGTTTACCACAGCTGCAAAATTCATGAGCATCACAGTCATATAATATGTATAGGAGAAAATGAAGAAATGCTTCTTCTTTATTATTTTTCCAGCGTGTCTCCCAGCATACCTGTCGAATCCAATCCCTTGTCAGCCCCAAACGTAACCCCCTCCTCAATCCAACTAGCCATTTCCCAGGTTATCCATAATCCTGATCCTTTGTCGTCGGGTCGGCTCATGACGGTCTAGCTCGAGTGTATTTGGCGGCAGGGAGGTGTCTGATCGGCAAATCGTCGTGATCGGTTCGCGAATCCGGATGAGTCGTCGATGTCGCTGGCGTGTTTTCGAATCGTTGCCCCAATCCCATCCCCGCATATCCATGTTCGTAGTTCTGTCACTTTCGATCTTTCTCTTTCCAGTACTGATTCGGTCCATTTACTATTCCATCTCGAGTCATCGTCTCATTCATTAATCCGTCATCCGTCATTGGCATTCGTCGGTCATCGGTCATCGTTCGCATTCGTCGAATACAGTCGTCGGGTATCGTCATCGAGTTTACTCGTCGGGAATCATCGTCGGAGATCGCCATCGATCTCAGTCGTCGGTCAATCGAAATGGAGTTTCGGCTCACCATAATCCAGAATATTATGATGTCGTCGAGCCGAGCTGCTGTCTGAAAAAGACCAGGTCAGAGCCCAGTAGCTGGGACGTGGTATATATGTCTTACTAGTACGTATAGTTGGCAATGGTTCTCCCGGCTTCATAATCATAGTTTCCTGCCAACAAGAAGTACTACTGGATGGGCGGTGACAGAGTATAGGAAGGGTCCGAGTGAACGGCAGAGAAGTATCCAAAAGGAATCCGTCCATGTGTCTCGCTATATGCAAAAGAGCAGCATTGTGGGATATCGTATGCGCCTGACTTAATGCCTAGTAACTAATCGAGTCTTGTAGCGGTTTCCAAGTTTCATAGTGGGAATGACCGTAGTTCTATCGCGCATCAGTCATGGATGGAAGGCGAACTAATAAAACAACTGGCCAACAGTGGATCCAGGCTCGACTTGGAATGGAAATTATTCGGAATTGAGTCTAGAGGTGTCACGATTCCTGCAGAAAAGTCCGAATGGTGTTGTTGGCGAAAAGGTAGCGATCTCCCCGGTAGTATGGAAATGCTATATCAAGGGAGGATCCTCCAGGCCCGGTAGAAACAGACGCGGTGTTCGCTCACAAGGTATACCAGGGTCAAAACGTTCCTGGGATTCCGAGTTCATCTATCGTAAGCGCGCAATACACGACGCACCAAAAGAAGGGCATTTGTATGCGAGTCCAGTGACTGGCAGGTACTCTCAGACAAACAGAATCTCCACCTTGGTCTGGCATAGGTAGAAACCCGTACGTCTGGCATTATAGCACATATTGACAGCTCCGCTCATGGTCTTGGTATGAGTAGCTTCGTCTCAAACTGGTGAAGGAGATAGAAGGAACAGTGATAAAGGTATATGTCCTGTCATGAAGGACTTTTCGGAGGTTTTCATCTTATTGATGTATCGGTAGCTAGCACAAACATCTTGAGTGTCTGCAAGCACAACTTGATAGAGAACAGGAAACAAAAAATTCAATTTTATCATGACCACTGTGGTTTTTATGTTAGTTTTTTTGTGGGGGAATACTAGCATGAGGTGAGTGGGCCTTGTTAGTCGTGGTCATGCCCTCTATCTCACCGCCTACAAGTTGAGTCACAGCTCTGGAAAGGATTTTTTTTTATCTCGCAAGAATGACCTGCAGGTTGGCTCCTTTAACTTAAATACGTCATATAGCTGGGCTAAGTGATTTGTCACCCTGTCTGACTTGTTACATACCTATGATGAGGCATTTCCATGTGACTCTACGTGTGCTCCGCCAGTACACGTTTCACACGGGATGCGTATCGAGGAAGGCCTCAGAGTATCAGAAAGATTAGCCGCTGGAAGCACAAGGTGACTTATTATCACCTCCCATATCAGATGATCAGTTGAGTAAAGTTGTGTAGATTCGATGGCGGTTCAAACGATTGTATTTTTACAAAAACATTGCAAAATTACCTTTCGGCGCAGATCCATCGCAGAGTTGTCGAGATTCATCTGAACAAAATCATTTAGCTCACCAATATAATGGATCTCTGGAATCTCACCTTTCAGTCTTGTTAGGTACCTCTGCTGGCGGGTAACAGAGAAGTCAACCTCCTGAGTCTTAGGCTATAAAAATAAACAGTCTAAGAAGCCTGGTCTAAGTAGCCTTAGCTGGCCTAATAATTCATCTAAATATTCATTCCACGGCACAGAAACTACGTACGAGATTGGCTCAGTCTTGTGTTCTTTGCAACGAGGCAAATTGCATCTGATGGCCTTGATGCTCGCCAAGCCTTTCCCACAAAATCGGCATTGATTTGGGATAAACTCTCAGGAGGGCTCGTAGCGTCTTCTAGTCCGCTATAGTTCCCGGAAGGATACTGTATGCAGTATCCTCCTCGGAAGGCAGGGGGTCGGCAGGAGGAACCAACTCATCTTCCTATGCAGGAAGGCAGAAAACTGCAACGGGAACTTGCTCTCCGTTGGGAGCGGTGACTGTGAGAACTGGTGTTAGAAGAGGCGCCTGGTCTGGATTGCCAATGTGCCTGCAACAAGTGATTGTGATGTTGTTACTAAAACTGCCATCATTCCACCGTAGATCTTCACCACTTTACCGAACACCCAGATGAGCGAATCGTAATCTATGGACCCAGCGTAGAATTCCCAATGCTAAAAGAGGTAATAACACGACAGTTATGTATCCTTTATCTTATAATTCTGTTCGGATTGGGCTTTGCTAACCTGCGTTGCAGGGTAACCTACATAAGATCTGCAAACAAGCTTGTGAGAACAACACGCATTCACCATAAATAAAAGGGAAAGCATAATTCTAAACAATAACTAGGTGTATCATGTGAAACGGGTAGCTTTATTTCTGGAAAGGCTAAAGTGATATAGAAACCGGTAGTGACATATTGGGATTCTGACAGTAACTTGCATCCACTAAGTTTTTAGCTCCACTACCTACTCTGGAAGGTAACCGCTATTGAAAATGACTTGATTGGCACGGAAATTAGTAAGCAGAAGCTAAAATATCGCAAAGTTGAGAGAAAGTTTTAATAAACTACTAAACTTGTTACAACTCGATATAGCCTTCAATTTTCACGACATCTTCACAATAAATAAATCACTGGCTTAATGGTCTAGCGGTATGATTCCTGCTTTGGGTTTAACTTATATGCAGGAGGTCCCGGGTTCAATCCCCGGTTGAGCCCTTTATCCCTCTTTTTTGATCCAGGGGTAGATTTCTTTAACAACAGGTTGATTTTTGTTTCGTCCCGGGCTAACGAGAACACTATTCGTCGAGAGCTACTGCCGTACAGTAAAAATATCCCCAGCAAAGTATCAGAGCTAGTTCGATGGTGGTAGTAAAGCATCAACATCAGGGCCCCATCCATCATCATTGGAGATGGCAATGGTGTTGTCCGATCCCTCTTCCAGATCAAAGAATCCGCGGCTAAGTCCCGTCTCAGAAAGATGTCTTGTCGATAGAAACGCAAGCCTTTGTGACTCGCCATTGACAGAAACCGTTGCGTAACGAGACCCGGTGTCACCGTTTCGGTACTTGATGTTGATGGTGCTCAAACCACCCGAGCTCTTGATGTTCTTGAACGTGACAGTACCCTTTTTGTCTCCGCCGATGTATCCAACAGCTTTGTCTCCGCTGCACTCGTTGCAAGAGATGACCCTTGCTTCATTTTCCAACTCGGCGTCTTCTCCTTCGATCTTTGTCGTCTTGGTTTCGGACCACGTGCCCTTTGAGACATCTGGGGCCCACGAGTCGTACCAATCGAGTGTGACCTTGGTTCCGTCGACTTTGAGGGGTAACCAGACGTAGGTGCTGGCGACGAGATTGGTTGAAACCCAGCGATCTCCGATGTAGATGGCGTTGTTGTTACCCAATGGTTGGATGTAGCTGACTTGACTCTGGAATGTCTTTGATCCGATGGGTGCAAACTCGGTCCACTCTGACCATGGGCCAGAAAGAGACTTGGCGTAGCTGTAAACCTGTTTACTGATGTCAGCATTGCCTGCGAATGTAGCTATTGGCGGGTTTCATACATTGTCGTTCGCATTCCATCCAGTCAGATGAGACCCAAAGATAAAGTAGTAGCCGTTCCGCTTCAGCATAGCGGGTGACTCAGCAAAGTATTCCCATTCATAGGTGATTTCAGTAACATTAAGATAGTCGTCAGACAAGGCCATGATTCGTGTTCCAAACTCACGCTGAGACAGATTAGCTTGTATTCGGAGATATCACCGGTTACTCACATCCTCAGTCATGAGATAGGCCGACCCGTCATCGTCCTTGAACAGACCCATATCGCGACTCTGCTTACCAAGTGGTCGGAAGCTGCGGTGATAGGTATACTTTCCACAGACGCTGTCCCCGGTAGCTACACCGACCCTAGCGTCCTTGTAGTCTGAGCTGTCGATGTGCATATACAAAACATATTTTCCCGTATCATCGTTGTAAATGACCTTGGGTCTTTCGACGATACGGTTGGGTCCAAGATCGCCCGCCTCGTCGGTGCGGGACAAGAGTGCACCTCGGTATGTCCATTCAACCAGATCAGTGGATGAGTAGCAGTTCACATTTTGGAAGAAAGTGCCGTCGGTTTTGTCTTCGCCGATCATGTAGTATGTTCCATCCACTTCACTGCTTTGCGTTAATATCGATGGCTAGAGCTTGGGGTCCGATGCTTACATCAAGCCGGGGCCATGTGCTTGAACATGCTCGCCAGTGTTGGTCTGATCAGGTTAGCTTTCAGCTGAATGTACAAGATGTCGTGGCTCTTACCGCGGTCCATGTGGCACCAGAGACGATATCAACAGAAGCTCGAACAGTGCTAGCTGCAAGCAGAGCAACGAGTGTCGAGAGATAACGATGCATTTTGCCTTATTACCTCGTGCTCTCGTTCTCTATTCTCTAAAGACAACAAGGTTGGCCAAGAACAAGTTGGATTCCGAGACTACCGTGTATCCTTTTATACTTATGTGCTCGGGGCAGGTTCTCAATTGGGTATATTCGGACGCAAGTACATGTCATGTAAAAGGCAACTAACCCATGCTGCACTCATAATCAAGTTAATTCATCTATCATGTTCCTCGTATTCTATGATCGTGCCATAGCAAAGTGACCATAGGTGTATGGTGCCGGATCAAATGTTTCTGTGATCGACATTGCAGTCGGCCCGGTTCGAGTGTATGCACATGCGCACTAATTTCAGCTTCTTGGTTTTCTTCACATGAACCTTCCTTTTCTGAGTATTCCGCATGATCGCGTGGCCAAGAAGCGGGGTCGGATCGTCGACGTCGTATGTACTGACTAGAATGAACCGGGATGTTCATTCCCTGGGGAGCCAAGGTAAAGTTATCGGGGATGGCGGAGCCGGTACTAAACCCTGTCTCGGGAGTGACATTGATGCTGGTGCGGAATATTTGCGTTAGTACATAGTCTTAAACTATGTTCTAACTTCTTGTACATGATCTATATGTCACTGATATTGCTTTTGACAGATGAGTACTGTTTCCACGTTTGTAGCATTTCAGCACTATCCACTTGGGTTCCTGCTTATCCTATTCCTGGTTGAAGCACCGCAACGACGCCAAGGTAGTGTCATATACAGACCCTGGAAGATACTAGGTCAGTGAGGCTGTCACGTGTTACAAAATAATGTGATGCGCCAAGAATAGTGTGATATCTTCATAGGCCACCACACGGGAATTAGACACGCAGTGATTGCACGGGTCTTTCTACCAGAACGTATATATACATCAACTTCCGAAATATATTGAGACGTCCACTTAATCTGCCAGATTATGCATCTAAACATCAACAACCTTTTCCCCGACCTGCGCCATCGTAGCTCGAACAGTTTCCTCACTTCTGGGTTCCAAAGACTTCTTGACAGGATTTGGCGCTTCGAAAACCTCATTGAGCTCCTCCAGCGTTCGATCCTTGGTTTCAGGGAAGAAGAAAAAGATAAATATAGCCTCCAACAGATCCCAAAACACAAATACAAGGTAGAAGTAGTAACCAATCTTCTCAAATGCGGGTCCAGAAGAGTAAGCCAGGACGAGAGAAATGCAGCTCGATGCAAAGTTTCCAAGAGCTGTTCCCTTGGCTCGGGTAGAGGTTCTCAGTGTCTCCGCAATGTACATGCTCTGCTGAGCAGTCCATCCAAGAGAAAACACAACACCAAAAAGGAAGACAAAAGCAATCGTGGTGTTGGCTGCGTTGGTGTTTGACTTGTCGTCGACGGCCATCTTTGAAGTTCCAGTGATGACTGCAAAAATGGCTGAGCATGTGACAATGCTGTAAAGAAGAAGCGGCCGACGGCCGGCCTTGTCAGTCAGACGGGCGCCGATAAGAGAGCCAAGCAGACCCAAAATGTTGTTGGTAGCGTTGAGAGCAAGAACCTTTTTCTCATCTGTGATTCCAGCAGTGTTCATCATGGTGACGAGGTAGTAACTTGAAAGAGAGTTGCCAGAGGCCTGGCCCATGATAGCCATTCCGATAACGCAGATAAGACGTCGACGGTCGTTGTGCGAACCCCAAAGCTCGCGGTAATCCCACCATCGTTTATCCGAAGCTTCAGTGGAGATTTGAGCCATCATCTCCTTCATCTGGAGTTGAACAATGGGGTGGTCGACGGAACCCTCGCCGTGGAACTTTGCAAGGATGGCAGCGGCTTGGTCATGTTTATCATTGGCAATTAACCATCGGGGCTGGAGATTAGTTAGTATATGATACGCCAACATGAAAAACGAAACACCTACAGATTCAGGGAGGAAGAAGACGCAGACGGCAACAATTCCAGAAGTAACAAGCTGAATCCAAACTGGGATTCTCCAGCCGTCGTTACCCTCGATGTAAGCGCTGCCGTAAACTACCCAGCCGGCGATAATAGCTCCAACAGGCCACATGCAGTTGTAAAAGCCGGTGAGTGTGCCTCTCCACTGTGATGTTGTCAGCATCTAATATTCGAGACTTTTCGGTATCTCTTACCTTGGGATGAGCAAGCTCGCTGACATAGGTCGGGGCAGCGATACAGCAGTACGAAACACCGAAACCAAGTAAGAAGCGACCACCCATGAATTGAGGCATTGACTTTGCCGTTGCCCTGGTCACTTAATTAGCAAAGAAATGGGCTTGTGAGTCGATGGATGGCTTACTGAATACAAGTACCGATGATGATAATAACAGCGCCAGTGAACATGCCTGCTCGGCGACCAATAAGATCCGTAGTGAAGGGTACAGTAGGAGCTGCGGCAACACTGCCGACATTGTAGATCATGAACACAATACCGGTGTCTGAACCAGACGATTTCCTGTCAAAGTCAGCTTAACGATCTGGCAATGGTTCAGAATTGCTTACATGTTGAACGTGCGCTGATAAGACTTCATACCGTTGAGACCGCCCATCAAGCTACCTAGCATAACAGGTGAGCCATGTGCAGCTTATATCTTCGAGCGATAAACATACCATCGTATCCGTTGAGGCAACCACAGCAGTATGCAACAAAGAGAACAGCATAGAGGTGGAACATAGACTTTGTCCATGGTGAAAACTTGTGGTTCTCAACTTCATTGGCGATTTCGTTGGCAAGTATTGCGGGCGCCAACTCAAGCGGTAAGTCTTCATGGAGAATATCTGACTTCTCGTAGTCGAGGGAACCACCTTCTTTCTTTTCCGACATGATGGCGATCGTTGCGCGACCAAACAATTGGGAACTGCAAGAAACAAGAATCCCAGGTCCAACCTTCAGGTCATACTTAGCATTATATAGTTTTCTATAAGCCAAGCTTTTGAATATTTGGCATTATCTATAAACAGTCAACAACCAGCAGATCCAACATTCATCGGTCAGTGCCGTAACCGAGAGTGGACAACGGTTCGCCGAGGATGAATTGTGAGTCGTGGATTCGCGAATAAACTCGGCCATGAGAATCTGGGGTAGAACAAGGAATAACCATCAGTTGGAGCAGGGATTCTGAGGGGGAAGGCTAAATCTATTGATGATCAGCGTGTTGCTTGGACTTTGACTCTGTCGGCTCCGGTATCCCCGATCATGAAAAGCGCTCCAATGGGAGGGGCAGAAGCATCAATGCGAAGATTTTGTTCCAAAAACTGACAGAATCCAGCCATTCTGTTCCATGGAAGACTGGCCACAGTGATTACAGATGATCCTCGATAATGTGATTCAGTGTGTTCCTTTCAATCAAAAGGTTGAGTATTACTTACGACGAGACTCGAACAAACAAACAATGTCAAGCTAATATGGTATCTAGCTATAAGTCCTATTCACCTATCCCAAAAAGATCAAGGAGACACAAGTAAGCTCTGGTGAGACGGAGGTTAGCGATGCAAAAAGAATTCTGACAAGACTGGGATTCGAACCCAGGCCCCTTTCGAGACTGCGAATCGTTACTAGTTCGAATCGAACCTGAACACAGCGCCTTAGACCGCTCGGCCATCTTGCCTTTGCGATAAGCTTTTGGCTCCAAATTTGCTCCTATACAGGTGATGGGTCGGGAAAAGTTGTTAGCCCAGTGTCATTCTTAAACATGGCTCTCGCATGTGTCGTACTGGAAGCATAGCCGTAGAATCTTCTTCACATTGTCAGTGACACTCGGCACCTACAACGTACTGTTGAGAGAGATCAAGTAGTAGCTCGTTCTGCGGATCCATGCATACTTTGCGCTACGATAGGAACCATTCGTATTTCGATTGTCCTTAGCAATCCTCTCATGGTAGCATCAGGCAACGGTCTTGAGTCTTATCCAGACGGCAGAAGATCAGGCTAACTGCTGTGTATCACCAACGGGCTTTCGAGTCACAGTGCTATTGACATTTGGGGTCTGTTTATTGTGTTCTCATTTGCTCTGTAGCTACACCATAGTTGAAAGTAACACAGAAATCATTTCATTCCGCAGCAATACTATTATTTGTTGCTGGCAGCGTGCCAGATAGCCTTGCCTCCCTCATTGTACAACACAACATTTCCATCGTCTTGAACCACAAGAGTTGTTGACTGGTTGCCTTTGCCGGCAGCAGTGTCTGTGTGCCAGATGGCATGTCCAGTGCCGGAGTTATCACTGAGAGCAATTTGTTAGTCGCTGTCCCGTACCTCAACATTCGTTACGTGACTTACTAAATGACTAGGTTGCCATCTTCTTGCATCTTGATTCCATGGACTTCCCAGTTCTGTTCGGGGGTGTTCTGCCAGGCGCAGGTATCTCCGTGGTAGACAGCGACCTTGCCGTCCTTTTGCATGCGGAATTCTGTTTCGCCATCATCGCTCCAGATGCTGTTGCCGATGAGGAGCCAGTCGCCGTTTGCAAGTTGACCCATTTTGATTGTGTAGAGGTAAAAGTTTCTAATAAATGTCTTGTAAAGGTGAAGTTGGAAGATGAGGATTGAGTTGAGAGTTTGAAGAGAGATTGACGACTCTTTTATACTTGAAAGAGAGTGACTTGGCCCATTGTAAAAGATGCTGACTTTAACCAATGGTTGTTTTACATACACCTTATTGTCCGCTTTGACTGACTTGTATCACAGCCCCTCTTCTGTCTGACGAAGTGGCATCCCAAAAGAGCCATTCATTTCAACTGTGGTGTCTCAAGTAGAAGCTCTGAGACACGGCAAAGGATGTGTAATGATAACCAGCGACCCTGTTGGTTTGTGGGAGATGATCGACGGTTCTACTACGGGAGGATTCAATTGCCGAGTCTAGTGTTGTGCATCACAGGCGTCAAAAATAGTGAGATTTCTGTCAGGCACACCTACCTCGGCAATGATGTGAATATTTGTTGTTACTCTCATCTAGAACTATTGTCGAATGGTTGGCGGAGGACAACTGACCGCCATGTTCCTATCCAGTATGGGTGTTGCCGTCTCAGCGACATGAAAGATACCTACACCAGCAACTCGTTCCACGATGGTTGGACGAGAATCCCTGTCTCCGGTTTTGGTGCAGAAGTGATTCAGAACTTGCTCGGCCATTGGACAACCAGGGAGCTTTTGTCAAAGCAATATTTGCCATAAACATCCATATTTTGATGACTGTGGTTAGATCATCGGCAAGTAAGCAGCTGAAGCAGATCTGTTCCATAAATGAGGGGCAGCGAGACAGCTGGAAACAAGCATCCACTGAGGGTCTCTCATCACATGTGTGAGGCTGTATGTCTCAGCTCCGGCCAACAATGTCCCGACAAGCTAGCCACAGACATGTGTAAGTCTCAGATAGCTCAGCAAGTTGCGTCATAGTGGCAGACCGCCATGACCTCCAGCCCTAGGAGTCAAGACAAAGGTTGGGACGAAGCCAATGCGCTTGATGCAAGTCGATGGATGTATCTGAGTTGCATGCTGTTAATGGTGGCTACACTCTCATTGAGAAAGTTACTAGATAGTAGCTACTGTATACGCGGTTCCAACGGAAACTGATTGGCGGCCATTAGACATGATTAGACCTCGTTAACTGTTGGATGGAAGACGCGAACGCGACGCGACAAATTCCAGATAGCGGACAAGGGTAGAGAGCGTGATGTCATATACCAGAATGTTGTCACCAAGGGTAGTCAGCTACGCCACAGAGCCACAGAGATATCTTTTCGACTTATCAGATCAACAAAGGCTCACAAGAGCCAGATATATGTATGTTATGATTCAACATTAGAAGAGAAGCTCACACACATTGGCAGTATTTTTCATTGTAGATAATTCCAGGAAAATGACATCACATGAGATTGTCGTGTGAAAGACGAGAAAAAGTCTTATCGCTGCCAATTGGTGTTTCTGTTTCTGACTTTCATTCTTCTGAGTGTGAGATAATCCAATTGTCAGGCCTTAAGAAGGGACCACTCTGACAGTAGAATCTAATAGCTATTCCAATGAAATATTACACTGACCCCCATGCTATTCGACATCAATACACCAGGTTCAGTATTTCCAGGTAAATTCTACTCTCGCCAGGTAGATGATGTAGGGTAGTTTCGCTAAGAACCTCTCGCTTCTCTCGGCTACGGGCTCGGAAAACCACCAGCTTTGACCGAAAATATCTCCACTAGAATCAACCTTAGTTCAAAAAAAAGAGAAGTGCGGTTTATGTGGATCGAACACATGACCTTCAGATATCAATTGATAATGATTGAAGTTTGACTTCAGTCTGACGCTCTCCCAACTGAGCTAAACCCGCTTGCTGTTGTACGATTCTCTAATTGACAATATGAGCGCCATTGAGACTGGGAGAAAACTCTCTCTCACGGCATCTGAGGCGCTATATCGAATCTCGTCAGATTGCCAGGAATGAATTGGCCAAGGACAACTTGCAATGATGCAAGACTGGTACTCAAGGCGACCCCGCGCACTCACTCGGCATCTTGATGGTCTTAGCAGGCAAAGCGTTCGACCCCGCAATTTTCTGGTTCCTCGGTATTCCTCTCTAGGAACGAACCGGTAGTTCAAAGAGGAACGGGATGGATGCTTTAAGTTGACAGCCCTTCCCGATACATCAGATACATGACAGCATCCTTCGCAATCTTTAATATCAAATACCCTTCAGCTTGACTTCTTCTATCGTAAACTTCCAAATAATCTGTCTAACTAGCAACTTGGATCCAGAACGCGTATCGCTATGGAGAGCCATCACCGAGCTGCCGTTGTGACTGTAAGCCATCCCCCTACTTTTGGTAGCGCAAAAGGGCTAATAACTTGTAGCGCTCCGACACGGGTTTCAAATTTCACGTTCAAGATATCCCAATCCCCAAACCACAACCATGGGAGATTCTCGTTAAACTCTCAGCTACTGGCGTTTGCGGTACCGACATGGCCCTCGCGGGTGGCTACCTAGGTCCATGTCGCGATATCCTCGGTCACGAAGGAGTAGGTCGTGTTGCACAAATTGGCTCCGGCGTAGACCCATCCGCCGTCAAAGTGGGCGATCGCGTCGGGATTGCTTGGGTGCGGGATGTTTGCGAAAAATGTTCCTGTTGTCGCGAACCCGATGGTGAAATCCGTTGTTTGGAGCAGCAAAACTCTGGAAGGAAATGGGATGGCACATTTGCTGAACACTGTCTTGTTCCTAGTCGATACGTCTTGACCCTTCCGGACGATTCCAATCTACCAGACGAGCTTGTTGCGCCTATACTATGCGGAGGCGTCACTGCGTACAAAGCCTTGAAGGCTTGTGAGACCACACCGGGAGAATGGGTCGCTATCGTCGGAGCAGGTGGCGGAGTAGGCGGTCTTGGAATTCAGTATGCCAAAGCTATGGGATACCGGGTGGCAGCAGTTGACGTTGGCCCCGCAGAGGACTTTTGTATAAGAATGGGTGCAGACGCCTACTTTGATGGCTCAAGTCCTGATACACCAGTAAAGCTGAAGAAGATAACTCCCAATGAAGCTGGCGCGAAGGCAGTTATCGTCACAGCAGGGTCCGGTAGGGCTTATCAAAATGCCCTTGATCTTGTTGCTGTCTTTGGTACCCTCGTTTGTGTGGGGATACCACCTCCTGATCAAGCAATGAGTCTGCATCCTCTGACTCTAATAGATCGAGGGATCAAGCTGGTCGGCACCTTGGTGGGAACAAGGACTGAAACGCTTGAGGCTCTGGAATTCGTGCGGAGAGGTGCTGTTAAACCCATCGTTCAGACGGTCGTTTTCGATGAAATACAAGATCTGGCCAAGAGATTCTCAACAGTACGTACTTTGTCCTCGTCCTGGTGGATGGAATCGGCTGACTTTTGCAGACATCCGGAAAACTGGTTATTCAGTTCTCACAAACGTGAGTCCATACTCAAATCTACCACATTGACTTGGTTAGCTTTGCGAGATACTGTCTTTGTTTGTTTAGAACATTCCCAGCATGATGGGACGGTAGATCTAAAGACTGAATCTAGATGTAAGCTTCTACATGAGAAGAGAATCACTGAAGTTAGTATCTACTGTAGAATGTCAAAGTCTCTGGCGTCATGACAAGTGCCTGGCAGAACTCATGATAGGATGGTCTTTAAAGATCCAACTGAAACCAGTGCCATTCATATGCCGTCTTGAGAAGTTCGAAACACTCAACACACCCTTGATTGTAATTTGTAAAACAGGTACCTATTCCAGGGCATAGCAGGCTTTGATGTTCTGCCTCTTACAAGTCCAAAACGGGGTATGTAGATGGCGCTTATCTCGAGCACTGCTGAGACTTGTAATTTATCGATTATAAGTGCTTAATACATAAAGGCTTAATGTTGCTTCCGTCCTGCAGCTTACCAATCACTAAAATCCTTCATCATATGTCATCAGGACCCACAGGCGTTCTATCAATAATCTAAAACAGCCCTGCCTCAACTAAATGGTGCGTACTGACGCTACCATAAGCGCCAAAGAGGTCTGACATGAAATATAGTACAACTTGAATGAAGACCTAACTTGGTCAACATTCTCTCATCTCTTGCCGCCGGATCTGCTTCAACTTTGGTGACGACTCCTATCTGGGCCATTAAAGTCCGTCTAATGTCCCAGGCATACCGTCCTTACAGGCAGCGTTTCCTTCACAGGAATCGGGTTCCTAGGCCCCACTGGCATTATCACTCATCGCTCGACGCCGCGTACAAGATCTTTATGACCGAAGGTCTGGGAGCCTTTTATTCCGGACTCGGAGCTGGCATGCTGGGGCTATCACATGTCGCGATCCAATTTCCCACCTACGAATATCTGAAGAAAAGATTCAACGGAGGCGAATTGGGTGCATCTGTTAACAAAGAAGTCGAATGGGTCGGCATTCTTTCTGCCTCTATTTTATCAAAAGTTGTTGCGGGTAGTTTGAGATATCCGCATGAGGTGATCAGAACAAGGCTTCATACCCAGAGACGCCCGATTCCAGGAGCGGAATTTCTCCAAGGGCTAGGAGGATTGACAAGTCACCGGCGCTTTAAGCCAGGTAGCATGTTATTGTATCCGAAGTACCAAGGTGTTTTTGGGACATGCAGAGTGATACTACGTGAAGAAGGGTGGAGGGCTTTCTATAAAGGAATGGGAGTTAATGTGCGACGGAGTGTTCCAGCGGCAACCGTGACCATGGTGAGCTACGAATGGGTTATAAACGTTTTATCAGGGATGAAGAAAGACACCACGGACTAAACATCAAATGTTACTTCATTGTACCATGCACGTTCTGCACCCAAGAAGATCTAATGTGCCTTACGGGTCTGTTCAGATAATTTCATATTAATGTAAATATTTCTAAGTCAGCATTTATGTTTTTGCTGGTACCGTGTTCCTGGTACCATGCCTCGCCGTGATTGATGCCGGCAACATAGGTGACTCTGAGGAAGTGTGCTTTACCAAGCTGAGATTTCGAAGACCTGAGAATCACCGGGAAAGAGCAGCCCGCAAGGAGAACAACTTGGTCCCCAAGTTGAAGGTCAAAGTTCGACACTCCTATATGGCCCGATGCAGTGAGAAACATAATGCTTCCACTCAAGAAGGGATCAAAGCGGAACACCCCATCGATGAACTCTTGTAGTCCAGATTCAACACTGTAGTATGCCCAGTCAATCTCGCCCTTCTGAGCAGATCTTCCTGTATATCTGATCCAGCCGAAAAACCACTCTTTGAGTTCATCTGGGTATTGGGCTTCCATGGAACCCAAGGTGGATAGTGTTGTGATATGAGATATGCTAGAGCCTCTGAGAGACAGCTCGCGTGGCTGGTAAGTCTTTAACAGATCAAGATCGACCTTGCTGCTACCGGTTGCTTTGGCGTAAAGTTGGCTTTCTGCCCATCTCCGCATAGGAAACTTGGCATGTATTTGAACATCCATGACCCAGGAAGGCAGCGAACTCCGCCCCTTCAACGGTGGAAGGCTTTCCAGATATTTGAGCGATGAAGAAAGCCTGATCGTATACCGCGCAAAGTCTTCAAAGACTCGCCCCGAAGAGAGGGTGTAATTAATTGGCAACCGGGTGATTCCAGGCTCAAGCTTATATATGAGTGGCAAAAAGGCAAAAACCTTATCACGAGGGTCTCTTGATCGGTGAGTGCGCGCACACTCTATAAATCCAGAAAAGATATTGAAAGGCGCAGATGTTATAGTTTGGCCTGTCCTAGCCGCAGCAGCATTTTTGAATGCGATCCATATGGCGATGCGCAGCGAGGCGGGTAACGATTCGTCCTTGAGGGATTGGATTCTTGGGATACTCCACATCCAGTATGACGAGAATGCTGTCCAGGAACAGGAGGCGTGTCCAGAGACTAAAACGGAATGTTTAGCTAAAAGGTGTTCTTGAATTGTCCACATGCGCGAGAACCATTCGTTACGACTGATGAGGCTCATAACTATAGCATCACGCCGGCTACATGGAGCTGCTCTATTAGCTAAAGCCCAAAATTGTTATCTTATGTGGACCTACCAAATAGATGCCAAAGCCAATTAGTCAAGGAATACAGTAGATTCCACTTCCGAACCTGATCCCCGACCTTTGGGCCAAAGGATCGGAGTGCGTATAAAGGTGATGATATAAAGGGATGAAGCAAACTGGCTCGTCCAAAAACAGCCGAAACGTCTTCATTTCCCGGTCCAAACCACAGTAATACATACTCGCGTAGCAGACTCATAAATATCCCCCATCATGGGAACCTGTCTCATCTTCTCCGCATTAGAAGTTTGGTTGATGCACAGTGCATCTATCCATAAAACCCTGGATTTCGTCTTTAGACGAAGATATCGTAGTGCCGACTCGCAGTTTGAGGTGACGTAAAGAAGCTTCCCATCGCAGTATACGCGACGGTCACCCGTAATGGAACCCCATACGTAAGATAGAGCCTCATATTGCGTTCGTATCAGACCATTAAGCGATACACGCTTCAGTGAAAGGTGGATTGGGTCGTTGAAGTGATGGGCTGATTCAAGAATAGCGACACGAGTGTCTCGTGTGTGCAACAAGGGCCGATAAGAGTATCGTGGAGCACTGCGGGACTTCTTTATACCATACTCGGGCTTACTTTTTGCCAACGGCCTAGAGGAGTGAGACGGTGCAGCGAAGGATCGGTACAGATTTTGATTGGAGAATCTCACGTTGATAAGAGACCGCCCTTGGAGGGTTCGAAAGTGATCCATATCTTCCTTGCCTTTTGCTATCCCAGGTCCTATCACTTCAGCATTGATGTCCAATCAAAGGGCTTCCATACATGAACACAAGGTTCAACCCAACTCAATCCCTCCGAGTTATGAGAACTCGAATCTTGGTGAGGATATGCTGATGTGATGACGATTTCATTTCAATGCAGATAAGGCGGGATTTAGTTAGAGTGTCGGGTGATAGTTCTCCCAGGCTGTCGGTCTCTTAGTAAGGCTCTCACTGACTGTAATCATTCAGCATGCTTACCATCTGTGTATTGGAAACGGAACAGTTATCCTATTAGGATGGTAAGCATTGATGTAACGTCAAGTCGTGGCTCGCTGCCATTGGATCTGCTCTTGAAAAGGTGACGCCCAAGGAACCAGCCCATCGATTACCCCGCTCGATGACTGACAGACAGGACTTGTCTGATGCGGCTCTTTCAGCCCATTTCCAGGAAATCCCAGAAACAAGAGCCCCATCTCTCCACTTCCCCCATGTTCGTGGAAGGTCCGGTCTCATTAGCCTAGCCAACCTTTTAAGCTTCAGCCAAGACGGCCCGTTGAGTTTACGACGATGCGGCTCCTCAGACGTCTTCCCGATGGTACTATACGACTTACCCACGATCTCCCGGACGAGAAATTGCCGAAATACGCCATCTTATCTCATACCTGGATTACCGGCGAGAATGAGGAAGTAATTTATAACGATATGAATGGGGGACAACCCCAACGCAAAGCGGCTAGCTGGCGAAAAATTGTCTTCTGTTCCAACCAGGCTCGCAAAGATGGACTTGAGTACTTCTGGGTGGATACATGCTGTATCGATAAACAGAACGCCGTCGAACTCCAAGAAGCAATCACGAGCATGTTCTCTTGGTACCAGAACGCTACAAAATGCTACGCATATCTATCTGACGTTTCAGTCAAATCGACTGACACAAATACCGCGACGTCATCTTGGATACCGGAATTTCGTCGCAGTAGATGGTTCACTCGAGGTTGGACGCTCCAAGAACTTCTTGCGCCCCTCTCTGTCGAGTTCTTCGACAGAAGTGGCGTCGAGCTTGGCGACAAAACGTCTTTAGAGAGTCATGTACAAGAAACAACAGGGATTCCATATAACGCTTTACGAGGAGACTCTCTAGCATCATTCACTGTTGCTGAACGCTTTACGTGGACAGAGAATCGTCAAACAACTCGCAAAGAGGACAATGCCTACTGTCTGCTTGGCATCTTTAATGTCTTTATGCCTCTCATTTACGGCGAAGGAGATCACGCTTTTACCCGCCTGCGGGAGGAGATCGACAAGAAACATTCCCAAAATGCGAAAATCGAGGAGACTCTATCCACATTGCCTATCGCAGCCGAAGCAGCCTTCAACTCACTAAACAATCAGCATGAACCCACATGCCTTTCCAACACAAGGTCAGAGCTTCTGCAAGATATTGCTGAATGGGCTGTGAGCGATGATGACAAGTGCATATTCTGGCTTAATGGTATAGCAGGAACTGGAAAGTCTACTATTGCACGCACTGTTGCCCGAAGCTTCTATGATCGCGGGATACTAGGGGCTAGTTTTTTCTTTTCCCGAGGTGGAGGTGATCTTGGGAATGCCAATCGACTTGTTACAACCCTTGCTCGACAACTGGCTTTCAAGGTACCAGCAGCAAGACATTACATCTGTGATGCTGTCTTGGAGCAGACAGACATCGCCGAACATTCACTCCGAGACCAGTGGGAACACTTAATCGTCAATCCACTGTCCAAGCTTAGTCGTTCTGCATGTCCTCCTACCGTCGTCATAATCATTGATGCGTTGGATGAATGCGACAGCGAAAAGGATATCCGGGTCATTCTTCGTGTTTTAGCTACTGCTAGAGCTGTCTGCAATATGAAACTAAGGATCTTCATTACCAGCAGACCAGAAATTCCTATCCGCCACGGCTTCGCCATGATTCCCGACGTCGAACAGCAGGTTTTTATTCTTCACGAGATATCCCCAGATGTGATAGACAGAGATCTCAGCATCTACTTTCGAGACAGCTTTTCTGTTATCAGAGAAGAGCGTGGCTACTCGGATGACTGGCCAGATGGATCTATCATCAAACGCCTTGTGGATAACTCATGCGGCCTATTCATATGGGCTTCTACTGCATGCAGATTCATCCGTGAGGGAAGACGACTTGCTTCGAAGAGGATATCCACCCTGCTCAACGGCCATCAATCTGGTGCTGGACCCGAACAGCAACTTGATCAGATTTATACATCTGTCCTCCAGGATTCCATCCAGCAGGATTACAACGATAAGGAGAAAGTGGAGCTATACGATATTCTTCGAGAAGTCTTGGGTAGCATTGTCATCCTCTATTCACCACTCTCGATGCACTCACTCGCAAACCTTCTCAGTATGCCTTTGCGTGAAGTTCAAGATACACTGGCTGATCTTCACACCATCTTCAACATCCCAAGGCAACCATCCCGTCCTGTGAGACTACACCACCCAACCTTTCGTGACTTTCTCCTTGACAAGACTCGCTGCCGAGATCCGGATCTATGGGTGGACGAGAAGGAAGCTCACAAGACATTAGCCGACAGCTGCATAGCTCTTATGTCTAAGAGGCTCAAAACAAACATATGTGGCCTTGGATCACCAGGAACCTTAGCCAAGGACGTCAACCCGGGGCACGTGCAACGGTGCATATCTCCAGAACTTCAGTACGCGTGCGTATACTGGGCTCAGCATTACCAGAAGAGTGGTGCTCGGCTGACTGATGGTGATCGCGTTCATCGTTTTCTGGAAGAGCATCTTCTTCATTGGCTTGAAGCTCTCAATCTGATTGGAAAGAGCTCCGAGATGACAACCATTACACGATTGTACCATTCTTTGCTTGTAGTAAGTTTTTCCTTACTCGATACCCTGCGCTTTTACTCACATTATCACAGCCCTCTGAGAACGAGCGTCAAATGACGTTTATTGCAGACGCTAGACGTTTGATCTTTACCTTCCAGTCAATACTGAAGCAGGCACCTCTCCAGATCTATTGCACAGCACTTATCTTCATTCAACCTAACAGCTCCCTAAAACAGCACTTCAAGAGTCAGCTATATCCATGGATAAAAAATCTCAAGATTGCCGATGCCAACGTGCCCAAAGCAAAGGACGAGCTGTTCTATGTGAACGACCTAGTCTTCACGCCAGACAGTAGCCAAGTTGCTTCAGGATCAGTGACCGGAATCGCCAGGCTTTGGGACACGGGGTCCAGCGCGGCAATACGCAAGTTTGAGGGAGCCAAAGACAGAATCAGCTCCGTTGCGATATCTCCAGATGGCAAGACTATCGCTGCAGGCTCAGATGACTTTACAGTCCTAGTATGGGACTTGGAGACAGGATCGTTAAGTTATACACTTCCAGCCCACACTCGTTGGGTGAACTCGGTGGTGTTCTCTCCAGATGGCAAGCTGTTAGCATCTGGATCTATGGACGAAACATTAGCACTGTGGGACGCTGAAACTGGACAAGCAATAAAACGGTTTGAGAATCAGTCAAGTTGTGTGAATGATGCTGCATTTTCTCCTGATGGGTCAATGATAGCAACGGCGTCTTTTGACCAGGTTGTCAGAATCTGGGACATCAAAACTGGAGAAATTGCTGCAATCCTTGATGGTCACTCTGACTGTGTCAATTCAGCCAAATTCTCACCCAATGGTGAACAGGTCCTCTCCGGATCAGACGACATGACTATCCGCCTATGGGACACAGCTTCTGGGACTGGGACATTGACTATCAAGGGTCATTCTATGAGAGTCAGAACAGTCACGTTCTCTATGGATGCTAGTCTTATTGTTTCGGGGTCTGATGACAAGACTGTCAAGATTTGGGATGCAGTCAGTGGCGCTCTGTTGCATACCCTGACGTCTCATACAAGCGGTATTAATGCTGTTGCCTTTTCACCTAACGGAAGGATACTTGCATCGTGTTCCTTTGATGATGAAGTTCGGCTTTGGGATACAAATACATGGAAATCTTCCGGAAAGCTTGAGGACTTTGCAGACGATGATCGATCAAGCAATGGTGACATGATGGATAGTGTTCACTTCGAACCACTTGCTTCGGCGAGCAGAGACCTCAAAGGCCACTCGAAGAGAGTGACATCTATGGTGGTCTCGCCCAATGGACAGTTACTTGTGTCTGGCTCGGACGATAGCACAATCAAGCTGTGGCTGATGGAAGGTGTGGAGGTCCAGAGTATCGATGTTCATTCTGGTACCATCAATGACTTGGCATTCTCACCTGATAATCATTTGGTTGCGTCAGCCACAGCTGATGGCACTGTCGGTCTGTGGGACACAGCAACCGGCGAGGCAATCCGACTTGAGGGTCACAGGGATGAAGTCCTTCGCGTTGCCTTCTCGCCAGATGGAAGCTTAATGGTCTCGTGCTCTGCTGATGCAATGATCAGAATTTGGCGTGCCGCAACAGGAGAGCCTGTTGGAACTCTAAGTGGTCACTCAGACAAGGTAATCGGTATTGTATTTTCACCCGATGGCAGGTTTCTTATATCTACATCAAGTGACGGAGCCGCACTATTGTGGTATCTGGCAACACCGGCCAGGTTCGCAGTCTTGAAAGGCCACACCGGCATTGTTACCTCGGCCGTATACTCATCCGATGGTGATCAGATCCTAACGTGCTCCGAAGACAATACGATCCGGCTCTGGACCAAAGAGGGAACACCGACTGGTATCATTAAGTATGCTACCGTCCAGTTCAGCTCTGTTGCCTTTTCTCCAGACAACCGTATGATAGCCTCGAGTTCCAAGGACCAAACTATCCGACTTTGGGACCCAGAGACAAAGTCCAATCAAGGATTGTATGAAGCTCATGTTCCGATCGAAAAGGTTTCCTTTTCTCGCAATGGTCAGAATATCGAGACAGACCGAGGCGTGATTCCTCTAGACTATTTTACTCCCTCTTTTCCCTCACTTAACTCGAATCGCCCATACTCTCTTTTTGTTACCAAGGAATGGTTGAGAAGGAATAAAAAGAATGCTATATCGATCCCTGAGGAATACCAACCTAGTGTGATAGCGACGCAGGGCAGGGCAGTGGTTCTAGGGCACTACTCAGGACGGATCTCTTTTATTCACTTCTGATTTAATGATACGATTAATTATAATACAAGGATGGGAAAATACGATACCTGTTGTTTCAGTTTCTTGGTGAGAGTTGTTAGAAAGTAATCTTTCCGATAGTCGATCTCATCTAGCTTTTTACTTGTTATTATAAATCAAGAAACTATAAAATTCAGTAATAGAGCAACAACCAACACCCTAATCAATGGCGCTACATATCCCACGCCACTTTCAATAATGTTTTCCGGCTCGTAAGTTCCTGGCACTGTATTGTTAGTGGTCCCATTCCAACAAAACTTGTTGAAACAATCCTTGCACTTGGACGGTAAGGCTGTCTTTGTGCGAATAAAACTTCTTGCTAAAATTGCACAACCAACACAAGCAGGCCAATCTTCATCAACTGTGCCATTCCCCATAGTTGCAACATTGTATCCATTCTGAATAATCCCATTACGCTCAGTGTCACTGTACTCAAGATCAAATGTTGTGAAGTTGGACTGAGTTGTATATGGCGCGTTGGGGATATAAACAATGAGCGGGCCAGATGAGTTGTCACAGCCGAATATAGTAGGCCGCTTATTGATACCGAGATTAATAAAGGTATTAGGATCTGGGACTTTAGGAAAGTTTCCATTCTGTGGTGATGTGCCTTCTTTGCATCGCTGATATGTTGCTCCCAGAGCGGTACCGTTTGGCCAATGAGTTTGTGTATCAGCGGAGCCATCGACAGCGAATATTAAGTCGATATTTCGGTCTGATAAGAGCAAGGGGTGTAAAGGAATGTTTTGGAGATCCTCTCCGCCATCAACGTGTGTCAAAATCGTTGTATTGGCGTTGGAATTGTTTTTGGTCTTATATTTATAAAAAGGATTGGGCCAATTGGCGATGTCTCTATTCTCCTCACCGATGTCCGCCAAGGTGTTATTCATAGCCTTGAGCAAAACGTCTGGAACATTGTCGATTTTGTCAATCTGGAGAAAGGCTTGGTTGAACAATGATGTCGATGTGCCCATTACAAATCCGACATTGTCGACGCCAGCGATACAAAAGCTGCCTCGTTTGAGAGTACCATTATTGAAAGAAGAGCCGATATATCTTAGAGGGGCAAATGCAGAAAGAGCAGGATCATAAGAACCCATTTCCCATGGATTAAACTCGACGATAGTGGAGTTGGTTGCGATTCGAATCTGGCCAGTTGGTCGTTCGATAGCAACGATGATAGGCATTGGCGTTCGTGCGTCAGCAAAAGCGGTGTCGTTTGCAATTGAGAAGAATGTATATGCTAAGACAGGTTGGTTTCCAACGTCAATAGATAAAGGGAGAAACATGTACCTGGTCCTCCATCGCTTGCATTGACGAGCTGATACGATAACGCTCTTCCCCAATAACCAGTAATACTTTTATTATACCCTGCATCGACCTTGTCATTGCCATCCTGGTATAATTCACGATGATATCGTGGTCTTGGTAAGCCTGCTGGCCCTATACATGTCTATGTTAGTTGAACCGTCTGGAGCCAGAAGTGTAACCCTAACAAACCTTGAAGGATCGAGTCATCGAACTGACAAAGTGTTGATAAAAACCCACTCTTTGCAGAAACAATAGACTCGACCGATGTAAAGTTCTGCATAAAAAGACTCCCCACTGTCCAGCTACCTCCAGATAAACCACTAAGGTATGTTGCAGCTTGGAGAATACCACCTAAATGGCCTTTGCTGCTGGAATTAGATGTTCGGTTGTCAAACGCGGCAATGGCACCAGCACCATTCATCATTGCTCTATAACCCCCGCCTGAGATGGCAATGGCGATTCGTGGCAGGGTATCGCCATCACTTACAATACCGTCCAGGTACGTGTCTGTATCTATGTTACCAATATTCAATCTTTTGAGAATGGCTTTCATTGATGAGATGGTGTTTTTATCGCGTTGTTCCAGCCATGTTATCTCTTCGGTTGATAGGTTGGTTGCCCGACGGATAGTAGGTCGTGTTTCCGGGCACGAAACTTGACCTGGAGCATAGCCATCAGGGGCATTAGGGGCCCCTCGCGCATCGATGAATGATAAATCTTCAACATTCGCAATGTAAGAATATTGGACTGGAACATATGTCAAATTGTGGGTAAGTCTAGTGAAGGGTTGGCTTACAGGCAGCTGAAGCCATCAGCACTATAAAGTGAATAAATTGAATAAAAAGCAACATCACGAATGCTCCTAAAGCCTGAAACTGTTGGATTTCACGAATTTGCTGCGTTCAATTGGTGGACAAGGTCAAGTGTAACAGTGGTTTGGACAGGCAGCACAACAGTCTTTAAGGCTAAGAATAGGGTCGGAGATCAACACTATCTTTCAATGCTTATGTATCATCCTGTATTTAATCTTCCAGGCAACTGGTGTCAGTATCTGTCCGTAATCTGTAAAGGACTCAAATTGTACAGATTGTTACCTGCAGGCAATCTGTCAACTTACACATCGCCTTTTGCTATACAGGAGTTTCTGGCTGTACAGGGAACAATATATACTAGGCCGAGTTCAATGAATCAAATGGCCTGTCAGGTTTATTTTCCTATCTGCTATAAAATGTTGGACTCGCCACATGTAATTCCAACAGTGTTAAGTCTATGGATGGTTTTAGGATAGGTAACGGTAGAAATTCTCACCACCCAATCCATTACTGAATCCACACAACTTCAAGATTCAGTGTTGAGTTCGTATTTTCCTGCCGAAACGCTTTCGTGGTGCATCGTCTGTCGTCGCCATGGTTCGAGGGGTCAGAAACTTAGTTGTCTCATACTTCGCTCGGTTGTGCTCCGGCACAGGGGGCTCAAAAACGGCATCGAGAAGCAGTGGAATAGGCATCTCAAAAGGAAAGTAGAGGTAGCGAAGCAGTGTTTCTAATAAATACCCACTTTCTTGGAAACGATTTTGCTTAGATTGCCAAGCCTTCTGCTTTCATGGGATGCCGGCTATTGCCTGATTAGGTATCTAGTGCGAGTTGTGCTTCGGTGCCTACAAAAGAGGCCCCTGTGCCTTCTTTTTCACTGAAAAGGGTTTATTTGTTAATTAGGATAGGGTCGTCAGGGTCGATTTCGGCAATCTCACCGACCTCGGTGACCTCACAAGACAAGATCATAAAGTCAAAGGCCGGCAGTTCGGGTCCTTACTCCAACAGGCCCAAAAAATTGCTCCTCGACCCGTTCGATTACAGCGAGGATGAGGCCAGCCACCACAACACCAACGTGGGGAAGCAAGCAGAAACGAACAAAGGTGTAGACATACTTGGAGGCATAATGGGGTCATTACTGGAACAGATGGTTGGCTAGATGTCTTAGAGGTAGTGAACACCCTTATTGGAATGATAGAATTTGTGCTGTGTACCTTCATTCTACGACTTTCATATGGCACTACTCACGATGACTAGGTGAAAGACAGTAGGGTTTAGCGAACAAGCGAAGCAATTTATTAAAAGACAATAGGAAACGAACTATATTAAGCTGTTTCACGGACAGACGCGCCGTTGTACCGGCCAGAGCATCCTGAGCCTTGCCATGCAATCATTGTTCTCACTCTCGTCATCCTCTATACCCTCCAAATTCTGACCAAAACATCTCAATCCTCGGCATGATTCACGCCAACCCACTGTTGCGAAGTTGACATCCTAGTATCAGGAGGATCCCAGCGGCTGTTGGCGACAGCATTAGCAGTGTCATTGGCGGTGCTTGTGTTGATCAAGCGATTTAATCGTTATCCCCAATCTCGTTTCCCTCCAAATCCTCCAAGTCTTCTTCTTCGTCTTCATCATGGGTCTCCAAGGCACGTCGCAAAATAGCCAAATCACCTAGACCATCGATCGGTTCTCGCGTATCAATGAGTTTGTATCTGGCGGATAGCCCTCCATGAAACGCAAGGGATCGGTGTAGGCCTGTAGGGAATGGAGCCAACTGGGGGTTGCCGTTGAGAAGTGGTAGGCCTTGTCCCCAATACACAAGACTGTCACTACGGGCAGTCCACGTGCATGGGCGATGTATCATAGGACAGGCCTTGCACACCTATTGATCTGAGAATTGTATGTCTCTCTGGCACATGCGCGCTTCTGATCCGTACAACCTCGCCATGTACTTGCAAAAGTCGCAAAGTACATATTCAGGGTTGGATCTGAGTATTCTAGAGGTAGCCTTGGCATCGCCAGCGTTGTTGCGCCACATGTTAGATAGCACGTCCGGGGGAGTGTAAGTGGATGTCTTCAACTTCGATATCAACTGTTCGATACGTCAAGCGTTATCATTAAAAAGCGCGAGCTTTGGCTCAGGTTGGCTTCGTTAGGGCCAGAGCCGCCATTTAGCAGTCTGTTTAAGGTAGTTAACGATAAGTTTATAAATATCAGCCCTACTAAATCGTACACGTTTTAAAAATAAACTAGCATCGCAGCCGCAGGTCAACAACATGATTACACGGTGGAGTCTCTCTTGCGAGTCAGGGAGTCATTAGGGAAAAAGGAACCATTGCCATGCACAGCTGAAGTGGAACAGTGCTTGGAACGGAGGGCATCAGTCGTGGAAAGTGTGGCAAGCGTGAAACCAGTGACAAAAAGCCGCAAGGTAGGAGACGTGCTTGTTGACCAGATATGGTACATGGTTGATCAAAGACTCCACCACACCGTCTCTTCATACATTGAAGAATACTCGCCGAAGCCTGGGATTAAACGGTTATATGGTGTTTCTCTCGAGCTTGTCCGCTCTGGTTACGCAGACCTTCTCGATGACTTTCTAACAACAGACCTGGTTTCAAGCCTTGAGAACCACAGTGATCCTACTGAAAATGGAGTACTGAAGGAATCAGGCGAGGTCATGATGTCGCTGTTGCTTGCTGCTTGCCAATCAGAACAGCCAAATCTACCTGTCATCCAGGTGCTAGTCAAGAAAGGGGCCAAATTGGACAAACTTTCAGTAACAAACCAAACGACTCCTCTCCATGCAATCGTCAAAGCTGTTGATAATCACTGGTGGCAAACGGCGCAGGCCCTTCCATACATGCTTGACCAAGCTATAGACTTGGAGGTTCGAGATGGAACGGGGCTTACCCCTTTGAATGCAAACCTGGAGGAGAGAAATCAACCTTGGTGGAGGTTTAGACAAGACCACTTTGGAACAAGAGCCGACTCTTTGGACACTGTTTGATCAACTTGGCGCAGATTGGACCGCTGTCAATGATGAGCGGCAGTCCCTTTTACATGTCGTGGCAGCGAGGGGGAGGATCGGTCTAAGGCAGCAAAGGTTCAAGTTCTTACTAGGAAAGGGACTAAACGCTATGACTGAGAATAAAATGCATCAGACAGCTTTAGATGCTGCAGCTGCAAATGGGGCAGGGGATATTCTAGCTTTGTTAAACGTTGAGTAATATAGTTGCTTTTTACTTAGGATTATCAAGATGATTGTTTGAAGTCCCCTCTTAATTTGTAGTTCTTTTCTATTGTACTATACCTACTTACTATTAGCAGTTGAATCTAATTTCCTATATTTTAAAGCCAGGTGCAATACGTGATATATACTTTCTCGCATCCTTATTAAAAACGGATGCTGGCTAAATTGTCTTATTTAAGCTGGTCTAGATAATGTTTAGATATTTTAAATGGCGTATAAGAAAAAATCAATTTATTTATATTCTCTCAAAGTCGTTTCTTAAAATGTAGTTCATAATAAGTGATCGATATGATGCCAAGTAGAGTGTGGATAAATAGATAGGAAAAAGGGGGCAAACTGGTGTAGTGTTGCCTTCTTAGACTTCAAAATCGCGCTGGCCGTCACTAACAAATTGAATTCAATCCAATAAGAAATGTCGGTGTGGCTCAGTTGGTTAGAGCGTTGGTCTCATAGCTCGATTAATTCGTTAAGCATGACTTGGTTAAACACCAGGGTAATCCAAAGGTCGAGAGTTCGAGCCTCTCCACCGACAATGATTTTTGGCAAGTTGTTGTTATGGCTGTTTTTTTTATTTACTTTTTATAATTAGAGTCAGTTGAGTGATTTTGTAAAGAAGGCTGAAACGCTGAGATAAGTGGCCAATTCTTACACCTATCTATATACATCAGCACTGATATGGAAAGTCAGATATGGCATGTTCAAGGTAAATTTCAAGATAAAAGCGGTATCACAATTACAAAACGTGACACTCTGATATAGGTTTCGTGATATTGTAATTAAATTAGAAAGATATTATCTACAAAACAAGCCTTAAATTCCCTCCCGATTGTTATCTGACCATGATGAACGATTCGCACAGTTGTCGTAACGCAGTAATTCATGTAAAATCCCAAACTCCAATATCCCCATAAGCCTTCTCCACCAATGCTTTTCCAAGTTGTTTTCAACAAAATACCAAGACCCTAGACCAATGTCTTAAATCTTCTCATAAGACGATCGCGCACTCGATGAGGTTGAGTACACAGTCTTGGCTGTAGCAGCGTGGGGAGAAGGCGCTACCGGTTGAGGGTAGTAGACGTTGACTGCAGCGTTGACAGATCGGTGGTGTTCCTTGGCGTGCTGGACAATGGCAGACCAGACCTTCTTAGCGTTGTTCTTGGTTGACTCCATTGTGATATGGAGGTAAAGTTGTAAGGTGGTGGGTGGTAGTTGTTGGTGTAAGTGATGGCTTGTATTTGCAAAGATGCAGGTGTATGTAGTTTTTATTCTTTTGTGATTGTGATGTTTAAAAGCTTTGAGTAGTTGCTTCGATTGTTTGTATTGCTTGATAGATAGAAACATCATTCCTATAGGAGCATTTGCTCCCTTTTATATCAATGACCATACTTCCAAGTATGTAGGCATTTACGCCCATCAGTCGCCAAGTTAGTCACACTCAGCCCTGCATTTGACAAGTTGACAAGCTTGATTGACATTATTCATCCGGTCGTAGAAAATTTCTCTTTTCGGTCTACTTAAACGAGCTTCGGCTGACCAATCTAGTTTAGATTGAGATGACTCAATTGGGTGGCTTGTTCAAGGGCGCGCCCCGCAAACTTTTCAACATGTCTTCGGTTGGTAAGCCGACCGATGTCGGTGACATTTCAATGTGATTTTGTCAGCAGAGTCGTCTGATTGGACGGCCTGGCCGTCGTTGTGACTAGAGACAGAGCAGTCATTGGTTTCGCCTATAGAACATGTTATTAAAATCATGTCAGTGACACAATAAGACAAAAGATAAGGCGTGGTGTGTCGTTTCCAGCTACTCTATACCTATTGTTAGTTCTCAGCTCATCTACTCGATTTCAACAAAGTCGATACTCCAACCTCTCTTCCCTTTCGAGTAAATCTCAACACAAAAATTCGTCCCTTCTCCATCCCTTGCATCATCCCTCTCCTCTTGACCATCGTCTTCCTCGTCAACCATTCTCGTCTTGATAACCGTCCAACCTGCTCTAGACCCTTGTCCTTTGTACTCTCTATCTAAATATGCAATCAACTTTTGCACCCGCTTAATATCCCATATACCCTCCCGTGTATCAGGACGCGAGGATACCCATTTCTTGATCCAGTTCCTCATATTATCGTCTGCCATGTGATACGCGTCCAGCATCGCCGGAAGCATACCGTGACCGTAGTTGTTGACGCTGACACACAGAGTATATGGGAGACCCAACGTGAGTCGACAGATTTTGCGAATCGTAGAGGCTGATTCGGCAGGAGTAACATTGTGGTCGGTTCTGGAAGAGTACATCATGTCTATCCGTAGCATGAAGACGAGATAGTGAGCGTAATTTGTCGCTGCCCTGACGGGTTCATAGGATGTTAATATGGTTAGTGGTTTTATGTCAACGGCCTGGCCTTCCACATCTTCCTCATCCCCAAACGCTGGGACCTCTTCTGGCGGTAAACTTTGTCGCCATTCTTCAACTTCAATTCTAAGCTGATCAACTCGCTCATTCCACGTCGCGTCAGGTCTAAGATTGGCTCTCCATTCATCCTCCAAAGCATTCACCCTCGGACCTATGTAAAGAAGCCGATCGTAGGGTAAACTTGACGAAGCAAGCAGTTCAATCAGAGAACTCGACACTTCCGGAGAAATTGCCTGTTTCTGTATTGAGTGTGTGCGCTCATAGATAACCAGCAGAGCCGCTATTCGCGAAAAAGCACCAACGAGGCATTCACCAATATCTGTAGCTCGCACGAGACTCAAGTGCGATGAGAGAAAGTCAACAGCTGCGCGACCGTGAACACACCATAATCTCATCTGTCCGCGTTTTAACTCAAAGTGGGCCAGCAATAAGACAGTACTCAGCCAAGAAACAGCATTTTCTCGTTTCTTCGGATTCTGTGAATTACTCGGAGTGTTGATGTCTTCTACTTCGATCTTGCCAATGTCCCCAAGCGCTACAACAAAATGTTCCAGTGCATGTATTGATGCTTGGTTTCCAAGATGAGTATGAGCGTCAGATTTAGATATTTTCAGTGCAGAAAGTGCTAGTGCGGCGTGGTAGAACGATCCGTTCAAGTACTCAGCGTCAAGGATGTCGCTGAGGTGTAAGACTGAGAGGACTCCGTAAGGTCCAGTGTCGCGTAGATGGTGGTAGTATAGCATGTCCTCTGGAAACTTCATACTTTCGAACAGACCCTGGGGGATCATCGGAGCCACTTTGATACCAAAGAACTTATCTGCCCTACGTGTCTCGGGTATATCATCCTGTTGGAGAAACCGAGGTGATGAGAAATTTGGAGTTGCATATGTAAATGGGGTGTGTGATGATGTGCCGGGGGTAATCCCTGGTGAGGCCATATACGACAGAGGTTCATGATGATCGCTAGCTGGTGTATTGGCACTGGTGACCAAAGCAGCGCCTTGGATTAATCCCGCGCTCCATGTAGCAGATACCTCTGGGCTTGACAAGGGATTTGAAGCGTGAAGCGCGTCATTTGGTTGTCCGACGTGATATATGGGGCTCTGGGTCTGGATCGCATCGTTCTGCAGTTCCGGTGCTACAGCATATGACGCGAGGTACTCTTCACCTGGGCTTTGTTCTGCAGGAACCTGGAAGCTATCATCGACTTCATCTTGCTGTTCCAAGTCAACAGTTGACTCAGAATCGCCCAACGTCTGACCAGATCTTGTTCGTCTGGGCGAGCCTTGGTTGAATAGCTTTGTTTGGTCTTTGAAGATGATCCTCGGCGCATAGCCGCCGCACGGGATGCTTAGTCTAGTGCACTGTATAGACGTGAAGTTAGTCACTCGCGGTATTCAGATAGTGCATAACCCGTTCCAAACTAGATAGATAGTTGATCGTATAGGTACACAAACATTATTGCACTCTGGTTTTTTCTCATCACACTTCAATCGCCTAGCTCGGCACGTCGAACAGCCATTGCGATTGCGGGTCTTGACATTGCGTCTTCTCACGACGCGATCTGGCATTGCGCGGTATGTCGAAATGTATTTTTCGGATACAAACAGCGAAAAAGAACGAGGTTGCTATGTCTTGTCTTACTTGAAGTGGTTTGTCATGGGCAGGTTTTCGCTGTTGTCGTATGGAATTTCTCTTTCCAGAAGCGATGAACGAGCGGGGAAATTGGGTGTTATGTCATGAGGGAAAGGCTTACTAAACCCAATTGGGCGGACAGTGCTTTTGCTGGCAGGGTTCTTTTAAGCATGGCTTGTGCAAGACGCGCCCTACGTCCTGCGTGTGTCACTCATCGGTGAGACGTCTTGGTCTCGTATTCTTTGACCACATATTGATGTTTTGGCAGTACAATATGCACTGCAAACTGGATGAGCTTCATTTGTAACTCGTAGCCCTGACAAGACCACGGGTCTCACAATCTCAATGATCAGATCATCGGTATGATTGTCGAAATGATACATATTGCTACAATGACCAGCTAAGAAATAAATTACCAATTGTACAATAGATGAACTTCGGTGTCCTTCAATTATCTGATGTACAGCCACGCACATTACAGACGTGGAAAAGTTCAGGAAGACGGTAAGATAAAATATTCGGACAAGACCGAAGCCACCATCAATAAGCTTATTTTGACTTTCAACACTTCACATAAGATTGGGAACTGTTCAAAAGAGCAACTCATATGTCAGTGACAGTTGCATAATTTACACGTTCTTTTGTTGACACTGCATTTCCTCATGCATAATTGGCACTCCCCACATGGTTCGCCGCTTGTTGATGCTGGAAACGGAAAGGCTAAACGAGCAGAAAAGGGACGAGTTTGTTGAACTCCATGAACATCCTTCCAGCATTTATTCTACAACCCTTCGCCTCGTTAGATTGTAACTCTGCTGCTCTTGATTGTGAAGGCGGGTGTAATTATTGTTAAACCTGAAGTTGTCGTTTATCCACGAAACTCGCAATCAATTCCTCAGACCATGGAGGGCGATAAACCCGTCACACAGCCCCCAGGGGTGTTGGTGGACGAAAAGAACATCCCTACCAACTCGACCAAAACGAATAGTCCTATCGTGACTTTCAACAGTAACGATCCTGGGAACCCGTACAATTGGTCTAGTGTATGTCAGAAGCTCCCAAAGATGTTAGAACTAGCCTGTACTAACACAATGTCTAGAGAAAAAAGCTATTCGTAGTTTTCACCGCCACCATGCTTCTGTTCAATGGCACTCTCGCCTCGTCTCTACCCGCCAACGTAACCACTCCCATGAGCGTCGACTATGGCGTTGATAATACTCAAGGCAACCCCGAACTAGCCCTTCCTATCTCGCTCTTCCTAGTCGGATATCTTTTTGGCCCGTTGGTCTTTGGACCTCTCTCAGAGCTTCAAGGTCGAAGATACGTCGTGCAAGCTGCTTTTACAGGGTACACCATTTTCACACTCGCCTGCGCTCTAGCTCCAAACTGGTCTTCGATGCTCGTGTTTCGACTCATGGCCGGCATCTTCGCCAGTGCGCCTACTGTTGTTGGCGGCGGGATGATGGCAGATATTTACAGCGACTTGACCACACGAGGTCGAGCTTTCACGTGTTTCTTCGCTGTGAGCATTTGCGGACCTCTCGTTGCTCCAACAATAGCGGGCTATGTATCTGAGGTTTCGTGGAGATGGGCGTTTTGGGTTGGTCTGATTGTCGCGGGTGTGACAGTGCCGCCATTAGTGTTTCTGCCAGAAACCTTTGGACCTACCATCCTTGAGAGACGAGCAAAAAAGATACGAAAAGACGCCCGTGCGACAGGCAACGGCAACATCGAAACTTATGCCGCCATCGAACTTGAAGCAAAAGGCTGGAAGAACATGATGAGTGTCGTTCTGGTTCGTCCCGTTCAGATGCTCTTCACAGAGCTTATCGTTGCTGCGACGAGTCTATACATTGCCTTGGCATACAGCATCTACTACATGTTCTTCCAGACATATCCAATTGTTTTTAAAGGCATATACGGCATGTCCACCAAGAAAAGCAGTCTTATGTACTTCCCTATCATAGGTGGGGTCTTTCTCGGAATGATCATCTTTCTACTCTGGGACGCTTATTATACGCGGTGTAAGAAAGAGGGTCGGACATGGGCTCAGAGGACCGAGTACAGCAGACTTCCTCTAGCATGTATAGGTGGCCCTCTCTTGGTTATATCGCTCTTCTGGCTCGGTTGGACTGCACGACCAGAAATATCCTGGATCTCCCCCATGACCGCTGGCGTTCCTTTCGGAGCAACTCAAATCCTTATCAATATGTCTTTGACAAATTACCTCGGCGATTGCTACGGAGTCTACTCGGCCTCAGCCATGGCCATTGGATCATGTCTTCGAAACCTCGCAGCTGCTGGACTTTGTCTGGCTGCAGCGCCGATGTATACTGCGCTTAATGTTGGATGGGCCACAACTATACTCGGGATTGTGAGCGTCTTTATGTGTGCGATTCCGTTTGTGTTTATTCGGTATGGGGAGTACATTAGGGAAAAGAGTGTGTTTTATCAAAAGTTGAAAAAGGATATGGAAAAGGCCAGGGGTGATATAGAAAGCGAGTGAGGTGTAATGAGAGAAAGACAAAGAGGGTTTCATTGCCAAGGACAATAAAACTTGCCACAGAGGGAATCACAACAAAGAAAAGTTGATGACACTGAAGATGCCAAGTAAAATGAAATGATTTCTTATAGTTACGCCGAGCTTATAAAATCGACATATATAGACTTGGTTTGCATTTCTAAACAGGGAGACGAAAAGTTCAACAATCTCACCGTCAACCGATTCGTCCTGAGCTAAAGGATAACCGTTACAGAGTAGATTAACCTCGATTGATCTCGTTGCTTGGCGCCAAAATGTTCGTAGACATGGACACCCCTGCCATCAGCTCGCACTCAGCCACGTTTTAGTGGCCACAATGCACTGTCTCACCATTTGTGGATTCTCGCATGGCAAGAGTCTGCTCGTCTTATTGCTCAGGTCCTGAACTCGAATATCAGGGTCCGCTGAAGGATCTCGTTCCCTGCCAACATCAGCACTAAGCTTCAGGAACCAGACCACCAAGAGCGATTTGCTATATCCTTAACTTTTGGGCGCCTAGACATTTTCCCCTTTTCTCTTCTGTCGGGCTGATTCCTTGACTTCTTTCTTTCCTCGAAGGATTTATTGTTTTTTTTTTTTTTGGTTATTAGGATTCCTGGCCAAGTCAAGTCTGTTGTTTTTGGTCACAGAGTGGCCCGGTTATCCACAATGGCCATCTTTGTTCATCCTTTGGTGTTCCAGAGTCAAGACATCGCTATTTCGGACTGGATCGGCGTGCTCACTTTATGTTTGGCGCCTCTCATTGCTCACATTCTCATCGGCGCGCCTTCACCAACATTTCTCTCAGTCAGTCGCCCACCATGGCACGAGCGCGTTTGCCACTACAATCCCACCTCTATCCTATGGCGGTACGCCATGATCACTGATCGCAGAATCCGTGCAAAGGCCTGGGACAGGATCGATCTGGCTGCCTCAAATGCCTTATTCTGGACTGATGCGGGATGGGATGGAACCGAAGAGATCATCCAATACAGCCGCCCACGGTGTGTCCAGCTTCCTGATGATGATAGAGTGACCTTGCTGTCCAGGGACGCTTTCAAAACTCTCATCATCACTGTTCAAGGTCTTCAGGCCATCATCCTACTACTTGGAAACCAGATTGATCCTGCTGCCCCGGGTTTTACCGTGTTCATGGGCGTCGACATCATATTCTTCCCGATCGCTCTCTTTGGTCTTCTTAGACTTTGCAGCTGTATTTGGCTGACTGATGAATTCTCTTTCGCCTCTATGGAAGACATCCCCTTGGGAACACCGACGATGATCGAGTGCAGTACTGCATCATTTGCGCTCTTGACTACGAATCCCTCGCTATCGGGTCCACAGAGATATTACAATCCCTCATTCTGGGGCAGCAGGGTATTTCGAATCGTTTATGTTCTCGCTCAATTCGCCCTGATTGCTCTTGCCTTGTCCTTCATTGTGACCCTTGGAGGCTCATACTTTTACACATTCACCACCTTTGTCGTTATACTGTTTTATTTGTTTGTGATTGGTGTGTCAGCACTGATAACCATCTGGTATTTTGGCATCAAATCATCAAGGTCCACCGTCATACCATGCATCTCCTCCCTTTGGTACAAGTTCTACAGTGGATTAATCTTCGGGCTTGGAATCGCACTCATTGTCATTGCGTGCATCGAGACGCGCAAAACTCCCTGTGGAAAGTTTACAAGTGGTACGGGATGGCAGGCAGATGCCATGGCTTGCATGGGTAGCTCTTTTGACAAGACTGAGACAAGACATGTCGTTGACGGCCCGTATAATGGAACGGCTTCTTACGGATTCATGCATGCGAAGAATTCTAGTTTCGTCCAAGTTGAGTATATGGATGAGCACCACAACAGTTTCAGTTTCACGAGGATGTGCTTTAGTAGCATGTATGGAATCTAAATCGATGATTTGGGAGCGAGCATGGTTGGAGCAAAGCCAGGGTATCAATATTGACCTAATTAATGAATATTTATATCATCAAGGTTACAGTTACAATTACAATTATAATAACATAAGCCCTAGTGTCCGTCGTCATCTATAACAACTTTGAGTGCCCATCCACCTATCACAAGTTAGAGATCGGGAAGCTAGATGCCGAGAAGCCTTAGGCCAGCCTTAGGGCCAGCCTTTATACGTTAGCTTCTACAAGTTATGACTGGACAGAACTCAATAGCCCTCCATCTATCGAGTCGCATGTAGTTACTCAATACAGCATCGTGTTTATCTGATTGGGGCGCTGTAGGTGTCACCGCGCCGGCTATTCCCTTCCTGTTCTTCACTTGGATCTCTGCCGGCTGGCGAGTTCACTTACGGCATAACAGCAGTCATGGGAT
Source organism: Fusarium goolgardi (assembly GCA_014899075.1). Classification (NCBI taxonomy): domain Eukaryota; kingdom Fungi; phylum Ascomycota; class Sordariomycetes; order Hypocreales; family Nectriaceae; genus Fusarium; species Fusarium goolgardi. The sequence continues at coordinate 44,076 of JAAVUI010000162.1, read as the reverse complement.
TGTTCTGTATGGACCAAAAAAATTGCGTTTCTTCCTACTCGCACTAAAATACCTAGAACTAACTGTCGGGTTATAGTAAGCTGGTCGAAGTGATTTCAAGATAAACCGACTAGTCTTAGAGAGTCCCTCCATAGCCGCCCCTCGGCTTCCGGATCGAACGCATGCTTGGCATACCCCGAACCCAAAGGGTTACCTTCGTTCTCTGAGGGACCCGGCTCATCGCAATCGGCAAGATGTTTCCCTCCCCTTCCCTCCCACTCCTTTCCAATTGCAGCCCAGACAGTTGTGGCAGCTCCTTGCTCAGGGCTCTTAAGCTGCTTAAGAAGGTCTCCGTCGTTGACAGTGCTTTCCAACTCAGCTTGTGGAAGGTGCCTGGCAAGAGGAGTCATGATCCCACCAGGGTGTAGGCTTATCCCGTGAAGGCCCCGAGAGCCATATCGCCGCTCCAGCTCGTTGGCCATATAGATGTTAGCAGTCTTGGACTGTGCATAGGCTACCCAAGGAGTGTATCCTCCCTTGTCGAAGTTGTAGTTATCCGAGTCGTTAATGCCATTCATTAAGTGTGCGGTAGAAGACACGACGACAACACGACTGTGAAAGTCTGGCGTGGTAGCCGCCAGCAGAGCCGGCTTTAGCAGCTCAAAGAACAAGAAATGAGACAGGTGATTAGTGCCGAACTGCAACTCGTGACCGTCTTTCGTGAACTGAAGGGTCTGGACGGCCATAATTCCGGCATTATTGATTAGGATGTTGATCTTGTCTGTCTTAGCTAAGATGCTGTTGGCAGCGGAACGGACACTATCCAGAGACTCCTGGTCCATTTCGATAAGCTCCATGCAGCTAGAGTCGAAGATGCCAGCTAGGGCTTCTTTAGCTTTGGTGAGATTTCGGGCCGTCAAGAAAACTTTAGCTCCAGTTGCCGAGAGAGCGCGAACTGTCTCGATTCCAATACCAGACGAGGTGCCTGTGATGACAATGACCTTGTCGTGCAGTTTTCCTTCCACGCCTTCATCTTTGATGATCTGCAGCGCGGTTGGTCTGGAGTCGCCGGGACCTTGAGGATTGGCGTGGGCAGCTGCGTAACGAGACATGGTTGGTGATTCTGTTGATTGAGAATTAGGGTCGAATAGTAATGGAGGCAATGAACTATCTAATAGATCGGTATGGAGCTAAATATCAGAAGAGGATGTTCCCGTAGACTTTATACTTGAGCTAGAGATGCATTTTCCACGCTGGTTAGACATTGGGTTGTTTGTAATTCTCGTATCATAACACTATCTCCTCAATCTCCGTGTCACTTGGTGCTGGAACGTCCGCATGCCCCGCCTTTCTCTTCACAGCTATAACGTTTGCTGGAAACTTAAAATGGGGAAGTTCCATACTGGACAGTTTTTGTCTTTCATCATAGTGTCGGAGTCGACATACTTGCGGACTTTATAAGCTGGCTGACCATTTTTACTATTTCAAGTTTAACCTACAAACAAGACCCAGTTACGGACTTTGTAAGCTGGCTGACCGTTTTTGCCATTTTAAGCATAACCCTTACACTAGTGGTAATTATGAAACGGAACGGGATATTATTGTATGAAGTATGCGGTTATTTCATTGAGCCGATGCTGATGAAGATGTAATGTGGACTCGATGGTACACGCTGTCGGCGGATATCGATCGTCATCATGAATTCTAGCCGCCCAGCGTCTGTTGTCCAGATCGAGATCCACATGTTGAAGGTAGCCCCTCTTACTATAGTTCTTTCTGATATCGGGAAATTCACGCCTGGGGAACAAAGGGAATGGAGGGGCACCAAATGGCAAGACTAGCAAAGTCTTCCACTGTGACATGTTGTTTGTAATGGTCTTTCAGATTAACGTTATTCCCTCGATTCATAAATTCTGTTGTGCGGAAATTACTAATCTACCTGATGGCCGGTAGCTCATCTGCTATGATGAATAGCAGAATACCATCCCCTTGGAGTGAACATGTTTTGTGTCAAGCTTCGTTCATACACTGGTGTATCTAACTTTTTCCAATTCCAACTATGTCTCCTACTATCCTTGTCGCCGGCGCCACTGGCAACACCGGACAAGCCCTTGTTAAAACCTTATCGGAACTTCTCAAAACCACCAACTTTTCCGGGCACAGAATCCTAGCTCTTACACGTTCTTCGCTCGGAGCCACAGCACAAAAGCTTGCAGAACTGCCCAACGTCGAAGTGGTAGAAATGAATTGGGTAGATATCACCGCGGACTGGCTGCCCTCACAGCAGGTGTTGAGTATGTTGTACGAATCTCAACAACCACTGCGAACGTGCGTCCTGATTGCCTTGCGTACTATCCAAGAGCGCACTGGGCAATTGAAGCCATGCTGAGCTCGCCAGAATTTGAGAGCCTGCGATGGACTTCGCTGTAGCCCAATGTCTTTTCCCAATTCTACCTTGCCCCTGCCGCCGAGCTGATCAAGGATTTCCGCAAGACCGGGAAGCAGGATGTCCTAAAGCTTATGGCTTCGGAGGATGCACCTGTTGGCATCATCGACTCGAATGAAGTCGGAGTTCTTGCTGCTCACCTTTTGATCACGGATGATGTTGTCCCGCACAACAAGACTAAATACGTCTTAAACGGACCGGAGGATATCACCGGGCGCCAAATTGTTACCATGGTTGAGGAGTACATTGGCACCAAGGTTGAAGATGTTCGCTTCCAGGACCTATCTTTTATCGACCACATGGCTACTCAAGACCAGGAATCTAAGACTCTTACCCTGACGATCAAGAATGCTCAGAACACAGCCTGAGAGAGAAAGTGCGGAGCTAGTACGACGAGCAAGGAGGTCCTCCAGCTAGCAGCAGCGCCAAAATGTACCCCTGATGAAATTTTCAAGATAATGGTGGAGGAATAGGAAAATGTTCCTACTGAGTCTTATTTCCTATGTTTTTATGTAGAACCATTCCGGTGATGAGAAAAAGGGTATGAGGTAGCCTAATAAAAGAAAACTCTCAAACAATCAGCCGCATCTGCTTCATATCTGTTTTTGTCCCGTGGAAGGCCTGCCTTTCTGTTTTCGCCTGCAAAGGCCGCATGATAGGCTTCGTTAAATGCCATGAAAACTTGACCTTGGTGATATGGTTAACTCGTGATTTGATGAAGTGCTCGATCCGGCGCGACAATACTCCTTCCAGAAACCGAGGCACTCAACATCAAATGTCTGGGTTGACCACGATGAGTACGGCGGAATGGGTTGTACAACAATCTTGGTTGCCTTTCAAACCTCACTGAAGGCAGGGGATTGATGGTTCTTTGGTATCGATTTGCCTAAGATACTGATGAACCATGTTATTGAACTCCCGTAAAAGTCATAGCGTGATATAAGCATATCAATTATATTCTCTAAAATTTGTAACACATTGACTTTGTCGTCTCTCTAGGGGCAACTCCTCCCGTTGTCTTCGCCAAGAGGAATTCTGTATCTGTTCAATACTGGCTCTTTGGAATAGTCTTCCTAAATTGAAGTTTGCCCCACGATTTCCTCCACCAAAGCTTGTCCCTCTATTTGAACCATGTTCTCTATATCCTTGATCCAATCCACTCTGTGTTGTAGATACTGTTCGATCCTTGGCCTTAAAGCAGTCTCAGCAAGCTTGAAATCATCCACTGTGCCGATTCTAAGTATACTCGCCCCTGGGAAGGCGTCACCTCTCCGGTACATCAATGATCCACAAGTACTGCAAAAGAAGTTGGTCAGGAGGTTCCCATTTTGCTCGATTGTTTGTGATTGGCCGAATTGTTTGAGACTTTCTTCTCCACGAACATACTTCAAGTGAGTATCCAGGATAACGAGACCGGATGTAAACATCGAAGCAGTGATTTTGCGGCAGTCACTACAGTGGCATACAAAGGCGACAACAAATCCTGGTTTACATAGAGGCTCACAAAGATAAGATAATTGAGTCGTTGAGGAACTTTCGAGAACTCATAAAAGAAAGTTGTACAGCACCGCAACAGCATGCCGCTGTTGCTTCTTCGGTGGTTGACCAGCCATCTTGCGCAAGGCCGGCCCGCGGGAAGAATTCCCCGCTCCCATCCATCAATCCATCTGCCATGGTTAAAGAATAAACTCGGGTGATAGATTGTATATAACGGTAATCGCTTCTGTGCCTCCGTCAATAAAAATGAAAATGTCAGTTCTCCAAATCGTGGTCTTGGAAACCCGTGGGAAAGCTATATTATCATTTTATCCGCTGCGAGGCTATTCCATTTATGTCTATGCCTCATGACGACTCCTTTCTCTTAATCAGACCCTTACGGTCGCAGTTCCGCAACTCCGCAACTGTATAAACCTAAATCTTCTCGTGTTACATGTGTAAAGTGGTTTATTGTGACGTTACTCAACTAACATCCCAACTTGCAATGGCCTAACACAAATTACTCACGCTAGTTTAGCCAAATGCCACGTAGGATCTGATACAAAGTCTGCTATTGGTCGCTCACAAGGCGTATATGTAGAGAATATTCACCCCTCATGGTCCTCCACTTGTTCGAGATATCAACAAGTTCACGGCATCCCTCAACAGCCCACGACCACTTCGTCAAAAAACGAGCAGTAGCTTCCCAATTCTCTTTCAAATGCGGCTCTCCCCATAAAATAAGTCCTTTCTCACCTGACGCAGATTGGTCGTCGTCTTGCTGCCGATACAACTGTGAACTTGGTGCTGAGTCCGGGCCAGTCTGACCAGGCAGTGGACGTAAATATACCAGATCGCCAACAAGATCCTCTAAAAATTGCCTGTGATTGAACTGATGCTGCCGCCTAATGAGATTGTCCCTGAGTTTAGGGAATGGAAGCGCGTCTATCCAGGTAGAATGTGGGCTGTTCATTTGAAGCTGTGTTGGTAAAAGGTCGATTGGCATTGTTCGGTGGGTAGGTCGAAGCACCACGGTTTCACATCCTATTGAGAAGTCGGTAATTAGGGGCGGAGTTTGAACTGCGCTGATGGAACTTGTCCCGACTTTCAATACACCTTTGTTATGTATGAGCCCTCGGCATGCGTTGTGGGTAATGAGATAGGTCAGAATGTGGTCAGCAGGTAGAGAAGGCCCTATACCATGGACTATTTTGAGCTCTAGGGGAGTAAGTCCTCTGCTTGGTAATGTGCGGACATCTGTTTCCTGAGGCTGGAGTAGTTGGGTTACTCCATGGTCAAGAATCTGTCGCTCGTCGGCAGAGGTGTCCGAAGTACGAACAGCGTGTGGAGAAGTCAGCGATGAGAAGCCAAGAGCATCATCCAATCGCCAACGTTGAATCCGAAAAGGCTTTCTTTCAGTCTTGGTATCTGTGTCTTCTTGGTCCTTGATCCGCTGCCCTGATCAATCCATTAGCGATGAAGACAGCCTACAGTTACAGGCATCTTGCAATCTTACTGCGCACTCTTTGGTTCAGTCGGTTCTGCAATCTCTTACGCTCTCTCCGCTCCTTCAAAGTGGGCTTTTGGCCAGTGAGTACCATCTTTGCAACGAGCAAACATGAGAGGAATATCAGTTCGAGTAACGTCAAGACTGGGAGTCAACATTTGGGAATTTCCGTCATCGCCGCTAGGCAGTTGGAAAGGGCTAAACCTAAAAAGGCGAAAACTGTCATCCAGCTTATAAAGCCTGCAACTAGGTCGACTCCGACGCTATGACGGAAAGGGCAAAGACGGTCAGCCACGTTAACGCTACCACGATCCTTCAAGAAATCAAGTTCTCACGGGGACAATAGCTATGCACAATGATTGCAACTCAGAAAGACCGTAAGTCGACTACTCAGACGTAGGCAAAGTCCTAGGATCACGAAGGGCCTATATACGAAGATGACTGTCGTAATTCCGACCAAGCGGACGACGATTGAGACAACTGTCAGTCAGATGGAGATAAGGATTTAGTTTAATGAATAATCAAGTAGAAGATAAGATGTTGTTTCATATTAACAACCAATCACATATGTGCCACAGAGAAAAGATTGATACATGCTATCTGATTTTCAAACAAAGAGTTAAGACGTTGTCAACACCGAATTTGAGACAACTCGTTCATTCAACAGTTTGACCTCGACATATACCAAAGGCATAGAAAAAGAGCTGATTCTCCAGACCAGCTAGACTATCAAGAAGAACAAAGTTTTACTATGTAGAACATAGGCCTCATTTTTTCTGGGTCTTGAACAACCAAGCATTGTAGTCAGATATGTCACAAAAGACAGCTGTCAGTATTGTAATCAATTCTCTTTTTGTCATTTCCTTTTTGTGCGTAATAAAGTAAGGTTGAAGTACTTTTGTCCTGGAGCCCGTAAATGCCTCAATGACGTTGTATGCCCTCTCATTCCTAACGTCGATATCGTATTCCTGAGTTCCACATTCCAGTCTCTTGCAGATCACGACCGATCACTCCACCCAAGCCACTTCAACGAACATACCACAACAAAAAACTCAAAGGTCGTCCGTTCAACCTGGATCAAATTTTTCTCGTGTAGCGGAAAATGCCGCATCCGCATTGGAAGACCCGTTTCAACGGAGCCGGAAGTAGCAGATCGGTGATGGCTGTGGGTTTTTCGGGAATGTCAAACTTTAATTCCCAAGATTGACATGAAGCATCCCTGTCTGGACCTATTTTTAGGTAATCTCGATCATGAGGTAGTGGGGGTACCGTGGCGCTTGTAGAATGCCTAAACCTTTTCTAGAATTCAGTTTGACGATGTGGTGATGGCAAAGGACCTAGACTGTGATAACTTGTGATGAGTTTTATACTAGACAGTCGTAAGATGATGGTCATCTTGGCACGATGGAAGCTCAAAGAGTTTACTGGAAAGAATTGTATCGTCAGGTTATTGATAGATACCATAGGTATATAACTTGGGATGCATCGTACTTAGTTGGACTCGATATCTACCAGTATCACACAGTATCGTGCAGATTTACAGATCACCTTCGTTTTTACGCACTAATCGCCCATAATGAACAAGTCCCTTCTTGCTCTGGCTCTGGCCTCTACTGCCAACGCCGCTTGGATTCCCATTGGACACGGCCCGTCCAGCGAGGACGTCGCTGTTCCAACTGGTACCCAGTCCATTGCTCTGCCTGTTTACACGTTTTCCACCGAATCTTTACCGACTGGCACCGTGCCCATCGCTCTGCCTGTTTATACACTTCCCACCAAATCCGTTCCTACCATCAAGGTTCCTGTTCAATCTACAAAGACATACCAGGCACCTGTCCCGACATTCACTTCTGTCATCCATGTTCCTGGCCCTTGCCCCACTGGCGAGTGTCACCCAACCTACACCACCAAGACGATTCTTGTTCCTACCGGGGCTCCCCGTCCCACTACCCCTAGTGGATGCAGCCCTGCCTGTCCCAGTCTTTGCCCTCCAGCTCGTTTGCCAATTCCTATCCCCTCTCATCCTCATCGTCCTGTGCCCGTCCCCACAGGTCACGAGCACCCTGGGTACCACAACACCACTTACCCCGATCCTAGACCTATCGATGGCAAATTCTGGACGATCAAGAACCTCACTCGTTACTGCGGGGAAGGCGAGAAGGGTTGTGACTACAACTTTATCATTGAGGCTGATGACAAGACTGAGAATTGCACCATCATCCGCAATCCTGGCTCTCATGCTGCCACTGAGAGCTGGACGAATGTACCTTGCAACGACAAGTCAGATTTGACTGTTTCTTGGGGTTATGTGACTGAGCCAGCACCTGCCTTCGCTGTTATTACCGTGGTCAAGGGCAAGATTCTTGCATGGTTTGGTGCAGCAGATATCAACGGCCAGAAGGTCACTTCTTCAAGCCCATTCGGTTCTGGAAATTATGGCAACCTTGGACCCGAGCAGGTATATACTTATTAGTAAATCACTGGTATTAAGTGGTTAAATAACAGACAGTGACTAGCAAGAAGAAATACTGGAACCCATATTGATCACGGTAGACCAGGTTGATTATAGTAGATTAGATTGTTTATGATTTACCAGACTGATTACAGTAGTAAATTGATAGAGATACCGGTATCTAGTAAATATATTTGTTCTTCCCATCTGAATTTGTACCTTAACTTGCCTTTGAACCCACGTCCATTCAGCGATAACAGTTTCTTGTGTGGCTTCCAATAATTATTTAGGTATTACTGAATGACTTTATTATTATAATTGTCTAGAATAAATGAATGAGTTCAATTAATGATTAAAAATGCTACACAAATGAAGAATGGTAACATATTCATAAGTCAAATACCAATATAATCCTGATGATTGGATTCATTCAAGATTTAACTCGAAGGACTGACAAGAAATGTATGATGCGAAATGTGATCGGACACGTGATACCCGCCATGTTCAACGCAAACTGAACAGAAAATATAAAAGAAAGAGACTAAAAATCGATAAGAATACCAGTGAGGCATCGTGTCGAAATAGGCTCACGACAACGACGCGACACTGGTACATTCAAGGGCCCGCTTTCGATTTGGAACACCTTGTCGTTATCCTCGTCAATTCCCGCGGCATACATTTGGCGGACGAGTTCCCTCTGGTCATCAACCTCGCCAGAGATCTCCTCATTTGCCCGCCGTTCTTCCTCAGTATTCGAAAGAGGTTCCGAGTTCTTTGCCTCGTCAGCGGCAGCCTTCTTCTTTTTTAGAAACTCAAGGTGGAAGGCCGCCTTGAGGTCCTCTCGAGCCTGCTTTTCGAGAGTAGCGCGTGCTGAAGGGCTTGTGTCTATGCGGTCGAACAGATAGCATCTTGCGGTCTGCTCCGAGGGAGTACCGCATGCCTCGCTCTGCTTGCGCACGCGTTCCGTCTCGGCGAGCTTCTCCTTCGTGGGCTCATACGGAACCACTGGATCGAACTTCTGGTAGGTTACAAAAGGCTTACACACTAATTTCGGCTCGGGCTCTGGAGTCGGCTTGAAATTGGGGTCTGGGCCTTTGATGATAGTTCGCCTGGGGATGTTGGCAATCCAGATTTTAATCGCCCTTTCCACGGCCTCTCTCCCCTGGAGGACCTCAGTGATGCTCACTAGCCTCATGTCGGGTTTAGTGGCGAGTATTGGCGCATACCAGCTGAACTCTTCCAGTGTCTCGTGGAAGGTGTGAGGGTGTTTGATCCAGCATTCGTGGAATTCGCCTTCGTCATCGGGGCATTCTTCGAACTTGTAAACGGGTTCAAGGGTGCGTGCCCACTTCAGATGATCAGGCTTGATGGCTCGGGAGTTTGGAATACCCACGTTTCCAGCCTTGATATTGGCTTGAAAGTAATCGTAGGCTCGTTGAATCATTCGTGCCTCCTCACGAATTTCTTCCCTGAGATCTTCCTGGCTCATCGCTATCTTTGGAATAACGCGTCTGGGATCCTCGATTTCTGGTGTAAACTGAACCATTTTTGCGGTTGATTGGTGGATGAAGGGGCGAATAAAGTAATAAATTAGGGTTTGGGATGGAAGGAGATAAAGTATAGTATAATAGTAGGTGAGGTAAACTTGAGGTTGAAAGATAATGTTGTCGATGACTGTAGCAATGTCAGACAAAATGGTGCAATGATCTGAATGCTCCTGACAAAAGACTACTTTGTCGTAGTGATTAAAGTGTGGAAGGTTTGTGGTAGGATGATTGATGTTTGATGTCAGGTGCTCAAGGTTGACTGTCAATGTTGAAATGTAGATGGGAAAGATTCTCGAGAGAAATATGAGAATTGAAAGTCTTTGTATAGGTAATTCCAGAGAAACGTTGCCAGGTTGACAAAGTTCGTGAATTGAGGCAGTTTTCAGTCACAAGCAGAAACAACGTTGGAATTGTGGAACTGACTCACGATTAGATGTGCTGAAACCTAGACCTTTGCATGCACTGACATATAATTTGGCTTTCAAATCGTCGTGAATGGCCTCGTGATTCGCATTAGTAAACAAGGTTGCTACAGTTCGTCGATTTCTACACTCTACTTGCACCATCACCTTGGTGATATAACTGAACAGGGAGCCATCTATTGTCATATTCATTAAGGTTTCATGTGCCTAAACCACGGGGCATTTATTCAGGTTTGACAACCTTAGGCCTCTTCTAAGGTTTACTATCAGTTCCTCCTTACTTTTGCCAGACTTGAGAGAACCTATTTACAGCTTATATGCACATCACTTGCATTTAGAATGGCAAATGGTATAGCCCAACCAGACTCTCATGGCATCATGACAATAGCTTCTTGTACTTCACCTTGACTTCATGCAAGTTAGTCGTATACTGGGTGAGCATAAAATACCATGTCAGATACTTTGCAGCAAAATCGCAAGTGAAAATTACTGCAGAGAGTTGACATGGAGATGAGGCAATTAATGGGGTACATGGGTGAGTCATCCTGTCATTTTTCTTCTTTTTTTTAATATCGTGTGCGCATATATTTCTATTCGTCGTCTAAGTAACAAGTGGCGTCTCATCAAATTCATCAACACTTTTGAGAATTCTAGAAGCTTCCGTCATGGGTTTTCTTCTTCCCCCTCTTCCTCCCCTCCCTCCTTGCGCTGGCCCAAAATCATGACCCAAGCTTATTGCCGCCCTTCTCGGTCTCACAACTACCATGGCTGCGTCCGAAGGTTTTTCAAGATCTGCTGCCCAGCGCGCTACCTCTTCTTCCTCAGCTTTAATCTCGTAATCGAGTGTTCGGTCTGCGTGCGACCCAAACGCAAACATACGTCCGAAGGACTGTGGGAAAACCTTGTGCAGGAACAACCGTACTGTAGGTAGACAGGGTGCTGCGATGCTCACAGAGCTTTCGATGCCTGCCCATACCATGAGATCCATGTAGTCCCATGTTATGTTGGTGGAGTGACCGTAAAGGATGTTGTATCGCATTTTGAGACAGCTGGCGACCAGAACTACAACGCCGAGGCTGAACATGATGATGATGGCGAGTTTTCGGCGGAATGTTGACCTCACTAAAATTTGTCAGTAATTTGCCTCTGAACAAAAGATGAGGAAAAGACGTACTCCTCCAAACCAGTGGTATCGGAAGGGCCAGCACCACCACGTCAAAAATGATGTTCGTAATATTGATCGACCACTGGAGTTTGTTCAAATCCATGCACTTAAAGTCCACGTCGTTTCCGCTGAAGCGATTCCAGTTCCAATGTATTGGCGTGCACTGGAAAATGTTGAGGAACATGAAAATGATGGTGTTGAGGCATACGATAACGATAACAGCCCAACAGACTTGACAGAATCGCGTGTATACGTGACAAAGGCGTATGTAAAATAGTATAATGGTGACTTTTGTCATGCCCATTAGAAGACTGTAGAATGGACAGTCGATCCAGAATAACTGATACTGTTAGCACGAGGGACAACTTTCATATCTTGTCATACATACCTTGAGAGCATGTGATAAGTCTTCTGCGTTGACCTGCCAGATATCCTGGCCAAAAGCCGACATCAATGCTGCGAGCTGTTAATGCGTTGCTGTAGTAGCTATTCTAAATAACTTACCATGATGTCCGATACCGAAGTACACGATATAGATAATGAATGAAATCAAGGACAACCAATCCTCAGGTGAAAACTGCTTGATAAGAAACGCTTTGGTATAAATGCGAATAACAGTAAAAAGGATAGACAATATATGTATGGAAATGTATGGCCACGCATCGTTTCGACGATCTCGCAGAGGACGCTCACATAGAGCATCAACTTGGCGTAAAGAGGCTGAAGGTGACTTGTCAGTCGGAGATACTCAGTGGGGTTCTGTCTGTCTTGATCCTGGACGAAGATCATACAGGAACATACCGAAAATAGCGGGGGTGCGACAGTATTGTCTCATGCAGTAAATTAAATCCGAATGGAAATCTTGAGAGGTACAATTACAGCTTTTTTCATCTTGTAAATCGCAGTCTAATTGCAATCCTGCGACAAGACATTCTTGCTTCGCGAAGTCAGCACATGTCTTGTCTGTCGAGAAATCCAGCTGAAAATTACTTACCGCGCATATTGGAGACGCATCGATTGTCGCTTGGACTTGGGCATTAATCTCTTTCGCCACAGAGGTCGCCGCACTGACAGTGAAAACAATAAAACAAGCAATCCATATAGCCAGCTTCTCAACCCTCATCGTGCATTGTTCGTAGCTCAAAACGATCCCCTTGTCAACGGGAATCCAGAACTGTGGGTATAAACATGGCGTAGCACTTCCAGATCAGGAAGAAAGAGAAAAACCAGGGAGCAAATGCTGGGGGGGGAGAGGAAAAGAAAAAGAGCCATACAGAACGCACGACCCCCTTTCTAAAACACAAGTGAGTGAGTTAATTGGGGACATTTCTTCAAAAGATCGTCAGAGAATGGTTAGTTAGCACTAGAACCTTTGTTTTGATTACTTGACGATCTAAAGGGCACAGCCTTTCGGACCGTAGTGGTCATTGTGGACGCGGTTGCCACTCCGGAGGTTTTCTGCGACGTCTTATTGGATGAGCAAGTATCCTGTCTGTCTATCAGAGGCCGGACGCTTTGGTCCAAAGTTGCACGGCCTGTGGCTAGTGGAATCAAGTTGGGTTAAAATGACTTTTGCGGGCGAGGCGGGCTTGATCCGTAGCCCGGTAGATGCAGCACTGAGACCCGCAAGCTGGTGCCCCGGGATGGCACACATAAACCGACGAAGATCTGATTTGTGATGTTGAGTAATTGTGTCTATGACGATAATGGATGTACTAAACAGTGGCGACAGATAGTATGTCGAGATACATGACTCAAACAGCATCTCGTTAGACTTTCTTATTGACTTTGTTGCCCCCAAATGAACCATTTTAGTCTTTCTTCCTTCGTTTCTCAAATTTCTGCATTTCCGGTAGTGCCGGCTTGAAATGATATTCCTCGTGTTGGAGACTGCCAAGCGAATATGGATGCGTGGCGCTCGATATACTTGACACATTAGGAATAGGCTGCTTTTTCATTCTCGCGCTGCGGATACGTCGAGTCATGACACAAACAGTAGCCTATGAAGAGCTTTCCTCGGGGTTAATGTTTCACTATCATCTTCAGAGCAACGTGGTGCGCACGGAAGAATGTAACCGCCACATGCGAGCGATTGAGGAACATGGTTCGGCGATGAAACATTGCGATCATGTGCAAGGGGAATTGACGCCCTTGCCAAACTTTCAGGGTAACGGTCGATCAATTTTCATCTGCTTTGCTAGATACTCGACCCAGTTATCCTTTGTTCATGGTGATACGAAGGTCGAACTTGGAGGTGGGGAGATCACCAGTAGGATAAAAGGGAATTGGTGCAGATAACAAGGTAACTAGTGAACAGTGATGATCAATTGGACTGTCCCGAAGCGTGCGGAATTAAATGGCTGGTTAGGTGTTCGTATTTCCGGAAACTCCACATGGGTCGCGTTCAGAAGGTCTTGAGACGGAACAATGTAGAGATCAACATGCTTGTGACGTAGCAGAATAATTTCAAATGCTCTCAACATTTGAGACACCATTGCTATTGGGTAGATATGGCGCCAACATTAAAGAGGACAGTTCCCAGCAGGATAAACAAATGTTTTGTTCGGAAATCACCGATTTATTCTATCCAGTCTTCGAATTACCCTACAGTTCTGCCGCCTGTCCTGGTTGCTAATTGTTTCTAACCACTCCAGCCGCCGCTATATGCCTGGATTAGGCCATTTGAGTCAGAAAATAAAGGGATGAATAAGCGGAAAGAAAAGAGAAATTCTTAACTATTTGTCTAAGGATGGGATAAAAAACAAAAACAATCGACAACGGCAGTATTCGAACCTACGCGCGTGAACACAAGTAGGTTAATTGGAAATAAGTCAAAATACCTAATGATTTCAGAACGAGATACATGACGGTCCCCTCATATTATCGGCAGAAGTGTGCCACACCCTGATATGCATACTTATAATGCTATATGTATGTAAATCAGATCCCTAGAGCATGGCCTACTATAGATGGTGAGATTCGTTTTCTACATTGGGCTTAAAGCAGCGCAGCAGCCTTACAGGTTCAATGGTGTTTGGTTCATGAGGTGGAAGACGGCTATTCCCCAGCCCTGGATACCCTCTCAGCCAAACTGACATCAACTGATACAGAATATCACGTTAGTGGTAATTCATAAGGCAGCATGATTCTTCATCAAGATTGGCCACCAGGCTGTGCCTTGAAGGGCACAGGCGCTGACTCGGTGGTAGCCCGGACTATCCAGCCACTCCGGACCGAACTTCCTTCCCTATACGCCTTCGTGCATCATCAGTAACAGCAATACGAGGCTACAAAAAGCTGCTTCATCCCCCTTGTATGCTTACGGACCCCTGATACCATGCTGGGATGACAGAAGACGTTACATAGGCAGAAGAGTTGTATCATGACAAGATGAAGGAGAAGTTTAATAATGGCCAAGTCTGTGATATTGGATGGGATGGAATATTGGGCGATTAAGAAACCCATGTGAGATTTAGGCTCTGTTTTATAGACGAATCCTCTTCATACTGTTATCTATTCTCAACTAAGTTGGCGAATGTTAGATCCCAATGCAGTAAATCGTAAGATATATACAGCGTTTCTAATCTAAGTTGATAATAAAAAAAAAGTGCGTTATTTTAATCCTTGAAATGGATAATGCACCAGGATTCGAGAGGTTTCGGCCTCGCCGTGTGTTGTGTTTCGGCTGAGCTCTGCCCAACTAGGATATGTAAATGCAACACCAGTCCCTGTCGATCCTATGAATGTTACATTATTGTTATTCGCGTAATTTCATATGATCGTGTCTTAGGTGATATCTTGAACAATGGCTAGCTTTTCTTAGGCTGCGACAGGAAGGATCGTCTCCATTATACCGTTGATTCGGTATTGAAATGTTCTCTAGCCTTAGGATCTTTTAGTTCATGTAACTTACTTCAATGTAATTATATTTGGGACTATCTGTGAACATCCAATGTGAGTACTAAACCTTATCCTTGTTTTACCCTCGGTTTCCGTAAAAGTGAAATCTGTCTCTAGTCCGAGTAGTATATTAGCTTTCTTTACATATAGAGCCATCAGGTAACTGATTATTAGATTCGGACTGGCAGTTTCTGCATGTCAATTGCGTCTTATCACTATGAAATCTACCATATACACTCTTATTCTCTTTGCTGGTACAGCCACGACCGCCGTATCGGGACATCTCAAACTGATGTCACGCGCTTCTTCACAATCAATTACTCCCCACGATTCCTTCTCCTGATCTGTAGGTGTGATTGGTTGTCATATCAACACTAACCGCGTTGCCTACTGGCCTAGCGAGGTCAGCTGTGACGATATTTGCGTTAAGCTTGCCTACGGTGGCCGTAGTCTTCATCTTTTGAAGATTGATCGATCCGGCGGAGCTCACGATATCTCATACGATGCTTGGAACTATCTTGTTTTCGGCAAATCAGCCAGGGAAGAACCGCATATGGGTGGTGGTGTACAAATGATCGCCGAGTTCGTGCCCGCGAGCGAGTGCAGTGACTTATTGCATCATGGTAAACTGCCTGTTTCGGCCCCCAACAGCGTCAACTATATTGCCAACTTCTTAGAGCAGCCAAACAGCTTTGTGGCAAAAAATTACGAGTTTATCAACCTGCTAGACTCTAGCTGCAAGAGTGCCTATAACGAAGTTTGCACTTTTGATCTGGCCTCAAGCAACCAACCCCAATGTCCTCATCAGCTGGGCGTAGCACACGCGCCCACCGGTCAAAAGGTCGTCAAAATAGAATACGTCACTGGCAAAGAGGTTATCGCATAGCCGGTGAGTAAGGCATAGGAAGAGTGGGAATACTAGTGAGCGCCAGATTCCCGATTTGTATGTGGAAATGTCCAAGATGACCAATTTGAATTCTGTTCGACCGCTTTCATACTAACAAAGCATAGGCCGATGTTGATAAGTTCGATTTTGTTTCTGTGTGGATTGTTGTCTAAGCGCTTGAAGCTGGTAACTCTTCAGGGGGTTGCATGTGGTGGCAATTACACATACGCTGAGACGGACATGAAGCCCTGGGAAAGATCTATTGCATCCTGCAGTTTCTCTTACAATGCGAGTTTTATGTAGCAGAAACTTAGCTCTTGGAAAATGAATACAGCACTACTTCTGTTGAGTCAATCTTGAGATGGTAGTTTGTCACAAACTAGAGCGTGAGTTTAGATATTGTCGGTTTTATATTCCCGTCAGGTATATTCGAAGTTGCTAACCGCCCAATAATGGTTTTATATGCAGTTATTAATGCTTTCTCTCTATTTAAGGTATTCTTAATATCCTCAATAAAGTCCGACAAGTACTAACGTTGTATCTAAGTCTGTCTCCAAAGTATTGATGTATAAAGTCGACGCTAGGACGGAGATGAAAATTTCCTTACCATACCAACCAAGCACATGGAAGTGTGACAAGACACTTTTATCGGCCCTTCAGATCGACCCTTGCAAGATCGTCTTACTCGGCCTGAAGGCAATCAGTTCTGAATTTCCTAATGAGAAGTAGTAACTCTTTAGCAATAGCGGTGTGGAATAGTTGCTCCTTATTGTCTGGGGTGCTGGAAGGATGCAAAAAACCTTCGTACATGAAGGATTAAAAGGTGCTAGGCACTTTTATATATTACAGTAGTTAAATCTAGCCAGATATGGGAATTGGTCTCATAATGAGAAAGTCTCCTGTAATTAATCTAGGGGAGATCCTCAGGACAAGCACCGTGCAGGTAGTTCTAGACTATCTAACCTACATAGGGTCAGCAATGGCACATCCTTTACACTATCTTCTATACCGTAACGAGCTAGACAGGGTCAAGCTCTGGAACTGACACAGGCGGCCAACCTCACTTGTTAAGAAGTACCGAACAGGTATCTGGTAAACCCGTTTTAGTAAAAAAGCAGCAACCTAGGTAATTTACACAAACACAGTTGACATCCTATTATGGTGGTTGTCGAGCGTGTTGTAGAAATACAGAGTTCTTCCTACACTGTTTCTTCAGAGGCCTAAGCTATGGACCCACCAAGCCTTTTCATGGCAATACTTGAAGGAGTATTCTGATTTACAAGCGCTATACAGTCTTGGGCCTGAGTGTGTCAATTTAGCGTGCTGGGGACAACCTCGATTCTTCTAGATAGGATCGATCGTTCTGTTCCTCTTGGGCCTCATAAGCTATACCGGGACTAAAGGATCCTAGCTCTGGCTTAATTTCACTCATGAAGGATTCGGCCACTTACCTCCAGGCCGACGGTATGGGCGGCCTTTTCACATGCCTGCCTGACCACCGTATTTACAAATACTGGCACTTCCAACCTTGATGAGCTCAATCAATTTCCAATAATGTATAACGATCCTTTATCACTCAGATCACTATTCTCTCAAAATCATCTTATTCTCACCTACGTCTCGTCTCATTCAGGATGCAAGTTACAGCTCGTGTTCTTACTCTTTCCCTTTTGGTTGCACTTGGCGCTACTCGGAACGTTCCTGTCAACATCAAGGCCCTGCATGTTTCTATTGTTAAGCAAGGTCGCTGCAGCAATCCGCTCGCCACTGGCTTCTATAGCCATGACGACGGCAAGCCTGGTATGTTTCATGTGTATTCTAACATGCAGAACACTAACATAATGATTCTACTCGTACTGTAGTGATCACCTCAAAGACAATAAGACCATCTACCTCCAGGGACCGAAGGGAAACCTAGCAGACATGGATGTCGACTGTGAGGGTGCCCAGCATGGAGCCGGTGACGACGGTAGATGCGGCAGTTCAAGTGATACCCAGTCTCAAACCTCATTCCAGGACACTGTTAGATCCTACGGTAAGGGTATCAAGGACCTTAACGCCTTTGTTCATCCTTACGTTGTCTTCGGCAATGAGGGGCAGCTACCGGGTTACAAGAACTTCTATCCCGAAGATCACGGAATTGAACCCCTTAGCTTGATGGCTGTTGTATGTGGTGACAAGCTGGTATGTTACATGGTGGACATTCCACTTTGCAACGACTTACTAACAATAAATCTAAGATCTACGGTATTTGGGGTCATACGAACGGTGATGATTACCCCAAGGCTCTTGTAGGAGAAGCCTCAATCTCTGTGGCGACAGCTTGTTTCGGAAAGGGGATGAACGGAAATGCCGGGCACGATGAGAATGATGTTCTCTACATCGCCTTTACCGGTAAATATGCTATCCCAGGTGCTAACGGCGCCAACTGGGGCGCCCAGACCTACGATGACTTTGCTCAGAGTATCAAGGGTCTCGGAGACAGGCTTATCCAGCGAACCAAGTAGTCTCATTCTGGGCAGCTATAACAAATCGAGTTACAACTATATATCTCGAGCTTCTAATTGGTTTATATTAGCAGGTGTTTAAGGCCTATACAACTAAGTAAAGATAGGATATTATATAAAGTTATAAATAATATAGATTAGATTAAGGTCTTCCCTTACGAGGGCCAGCTATCTTCTAGCACTGTAATTTAATGCTTATTAGCTCGTCTATATCTCGTCTTTCTTACAAGGAGACAATTTCAATTTTAACTAAAAAGAAAAGTGACATTTGTTACTAACAAAAAAGAAAGTAAAAAGGAATTTACCACCAACGCTATTAATATTTATAGAACTGGTGTAACAAAATGTAAAAACAATCGACAACGGCAGGATTCGAACCTACGCGTGCGAACACAATGCCTATGATGTCTCGGAAGAGATAGCAGGGCATCGCCTTAACCACTCGGCCACGTTGTCTTGGTGATTGATCGGTTAACGGCAAGACGTCAAGCTGGAATCTATACAATCATCATTCATTGAAGCATCATCTAAATCTGCGTCCTTGTAAGTAGATAAGCCGATACATTTATCAGTAATTGCCTTCTTTTGCCTTTCTCACGAATCCGGTCAGATGAATGAGAACTGAATCAACAGATATCCGTCCGTTAAGGTTTTGCTCAACTGCTATAGACCGCGCCTTGGTTTCTAGATTGATTATTATCAATCAACTGGTACAATGCCATCCCAAGCCAGGGGAATTCAATTCCATTTGGACACCCTAAGCAACGGAGTTTGACTTCATATCCTACCCTGACATTGTCGTCTTGGCATCTACGTCATCGCTAAATGTCGCAGTTGGTTGAGGGTTTTTTACCATGTTGGTGTTGGTTCAACACACCCCGCTTCAATCATCTGATTCCTGAATAACCTGATAATTGCAGTCTCCTCAACGTACATCTTGTGTTACACAACTCCAAGGTAGCGCATGAAGCACCAAAATGGCAGACAATCTAACAGTTGCTGAAGTCCAAGTTGATGAGGACGTGCTTTCCGACTCCGAAGATTCCGCCTACAGCGCCAACTCCACCACTGAAAGCGCGTCCATTGCCAGCAGTGTGCTCAAATACAAATGGAAGAATGGACGACGCTATCATAGCGACAGAGCTGGAGAGTACAGCTTTCCCAATGATGATGAAGAACAGGATCGTCTCGATATGGTTCACCACGTTTTTACTCGGCTGCTGAATGACCGGCTTTTCACAGCGCCCATCAAGCCAGAGGGTGCGAGAGTACTTGACATCGGTACGGGAACTGGCCTTTGGGCAATACAATTTGGAGACGAACACCCATCCGCCGTTGTGGTAGGGAACGATATCAGTCCTATCCAGCCAGATTGGGTTCCCCCAAATGTCAAGTTCATCGTTGATGATGTTGAGGCAGACTGGGTAGATCCAGTTCCTTACGACTACATCCATTGCAAATATATGGCTGGTTCTATCAAGGACTGGCCGCGACTTATCAAACAGGCCTATGCAAATCTTAAACCCGGAGGATGGATTGAGTTTCACGAAACAGCCAACACACTTTATTCTGAAGATGACTCGCTTAAACCAGACAATGCCCTGGTTGAAATGATGGAACATCTCACGGCAGCCTGTGAAAAGATTGGTCGAACCATGGATCCTGCACCTTCTTTTAAAAAATGGATTGAGGAAGCTGGATTTGAGAAAGTCAATGAAGAGAGACTCAAGCTCCCTATCGGCCCTTGGCCAAAGGACGAACGCATGAAAGAAATTGGTACGCTGATGGGAATCAACATGATTGAGGGAGTGGCTGCTTTCACTGCAGTGCTGTTTACTGAAGTATTGGGATGGTCGCGTGAAGAGGTGGAGCTGTTCAATTTGCGAGTCAGACAGGCATCGCGACAGCGGTCAGTTCATCCTATTTTTGACTGTTTGGTAGTCACCGGTCGGAAGCCAGAGTAACAAATTAACCAAGATATTCTTCATGGAAATAAATCGGGAGTTTCTTCCAGTCCCGAATCTGTGGGGTAGGGTAATCCAGAAGTCGACTAGTCTCCGCGGCATTTGAGGAGAGATGGACACCACCATGATACTAAAACATGGGGTATTTTGACTTTAGGCCCGCCGTAGATGGACCTGCTTCCTAAAGTGAGGGGGAAGTGATCGGGTATGGGGTGGTTCATGTATCGGGAACGATGAATCGATGCCGTGAACAAATACCGCAATGCCAAGACTGCTTGCAGCATTAAACGATGATCATTTTCCTAACGTCGATTATAAAATACGTCTCTCTCCACCGTGAATGATGTAGAAAGATAGTTCTGAACTGACATGCTCAAAATTGACCTGCTCAGTTGACTCCTCAACTCGACTGCGAATTGTATCTATAACCCTTTCTACCACCACCAAACCTAGGCAGTGCTAGGAACCATGCTCTTCTCAAACCTCTCTGCTATGTCCCTGATATTTCAAGGGCTTCCTGGGGCATTTTCCAAGCCTAAATGCACTGATGAGACATTCAGTTCCATAAAGCTGAACAACGCAGAGATTCTTTCCATCAATGCCAACGTGTCAAGTATTGGACTACCAGAATTCCCAACCAATCAGTGGCCAATACCCTCTGGAAGCCCGATTACCGTGTGCAAGGTCACGGTCCAGTACACACATCCCGGTTGGAATGACACCATCAACACATATGTGTGGCTCCCAGTCTCAGGCTGGAACGAAAGATTCGTTGGTGTCGGTGGAGGAGGCTGGTCAACTGGAGATATTGCCGATCTTGGACCACCAGCTGCGAAGGGATATTCCGCTGTGACAACTGATGGTGGCCGTCCCATGACAAACCGACAAGAGCTTAGTTGGGCGCTCACAAGTGCCGGTCATATAAATTGGCCCTCCTTGCAAAACTTTGCAGCTGTGTCTTTGGATGATGCAACGACCTTGGGAAAGGCTGTTACAGCAGCATACTATGGTAAAGAGCCAAAGTACTCGTATTGGAATGTATGTATTCACTCAAGAAGCAGCGGCAGATATACTGACTTCTCTAGGGATGCTCTACTGGTGGGAGACAGGGCCATATGATGGCGCAAAGATACCCAACTCAGTACAACGGGGTTTTGGCCGCAGCGTCTGCTTTCAATTGGGATAAGTTTATTGTGTCAGAGTATTGGCCTCAATTTGTTATGCGAAGCCTTGGTACAGTCAATTTGTCCCAACACACAAAGTGATGCTAATCAGACATAGGCTATTACCCTCCTGCATGTGAACTGGATGCCATAACCAAGGCTGTGATTAAGGCATGCGACTCTATTGATGGAGTCGAAGACGGAATTGTGTCAGATTCGGATGGTTGTGACTTTGATCCTATGTCGGTAGTGGGATCAACGGTCACCTGTGACAATCCTACAGGTACTATCAAAGTGTCAGAGAAAGCAGCCGAGATCGCCCGTCTGTCATGGCGTGGTCCGCAGACTGAAGATGGGAAATTCCTCTGGTATGGGCTTGATAAATCTGCCCCCCTCTACGGATTGGCCAACACGGCTTGTACCTCTTTGACAAACTGCACCTCAAGCCCCTTTGCCATCGCTCAAGACTGGCTAAGCACCTTCATTCAACAGGACCATTCAGCTGAACTAAAGGGCATGTCGCACGCAGAGTACAGCAGGCTCTTCCGACAATCTGTCAACCGTTTCGCCTCGGTAATGGGCACAACTAATGCTGACTTGACCGATTTCAAGAAAGCAGGAGGGAAACTCATCGCATGGCACGGAACAGCAGATGAACTCATCCCGTACAAGGGATCAGTGGACTACTATAAGCGCGTGCTCAAGGAAGACCCAGAGGCGACAAATTATTACCGCTTCTTTGAAGCACCTGGTATTGGACACTGCAATGGTGGACCTGGATGGTTCCCGGGGGGTGCCTTCGATGCTCTGGTTCGTTGGGTGGAAAAAGGCGAGGCTCCTAATACTCTGTATGCAGAGACTGTTGGAACAGAGAAGAAAAGAGCTGTGGAGCTTTGTGCGTACCCGAAGAAGTTGACGTATAAAGGAGGTGACGCAAGCCTTGCTGCGTCATACGGCTGCAGATAGCTGAGAACGTGGCTCTAGGTCATCAGATAAAGTCTCAATCATACCAGATTTATATATTTTCATATTCCACACATCAGTTACCAGAATGGATTCAATAGGCACATTTGCGGCTCCAAACAGTGACAGCATAATGTAATCCTTGAAACCGAATTGACTCAACTAGAACAGATACTTTCAAACACGGGCCATCAAAAAGCCCAACAAACTCATTCCAGTTGGCAGTATCACGGTTGAACTGCTCAGGAGTAGTCCAGCTCATGCTATCACCTTCGTCACCCATCATCCAGCAATACGTGTAATCAAATGATAGTGGCCTACGGCTGATGCGACCTTCATGCGCTGTCGGGACGACCTAGAACGTCCGGTTTCATACATCGAACCATTCAACAATTGTTACCATCTCTGATTGGTTTATTGGTCCAGGACAATGTCGCCTGGACTCCAGACTTACATTAAGTGTGCTATAAGATGGTAACTGGAACTCAATTGTTCACTCGCATTCTCATCTCCCCTTCGCCATCGAACCTTCAAAGCACATCTACCTTACTCCTGTCAAGTAACTCTCCAGGGCATTCAATATAACTCTTCCTTCTTACCCATTCAGCATAACGACATCATGGGTATCGTTGCCATCGTCGCAAAACTCGTTACGGGAGCTGAGCTCGCTGAGGAAGTCAAGAAGGTTCGTTCTCGTTACTACGTTATTGCGGATGCATTCCAACAGTTGATAGGTTAAAGACACGGTCTGTCCGCACCCATCTACCGAGCTGGAAAAGAAGTTCCGGTAGTTTCAGTGTATTGTCAGAAATGGGACTCAGTTTCAGATTCATCTAGAAGCAGACTACTTGGACTCTGGCAAGCTTTGGACTCCTCCTGATGCGGTGAAAGAGTTCAATGGCATGACCAACTCAGACCACAACCCTGGGGGAGCCACGGGAGGATTTTCCCTTTACATAATTCTGGATGAAGAACATAGATTTTACTTCTCGGTCGTATGTAAAAATCATCACCTTGCTTGGCTCCATCCTAACTATAGCTTAGGGACTCGCAAGCCGCGCTGCAAGACACGACGAAGCTGGTGTTGTTGAGTCGAGATCACCATGGGACGGGTACGAAGTAGCAACACGCGGGGTTAATTATATTGAATCCAGAGATAAGTATAAACCAAAGGACAGGGATGGTAGTGAGCGAGAGATATTTTTCCGCGTCTCCGCGCTGCTTGGCAAAGAGATGAAGATTGAGGTTGACCAGATTGTTATGGGCGAATAGATTAATTGACTAAATCATTTGAATAGCAGTTGTTCATTTAGTGAGTTAACTTTCTAGTAATTGCTATCATTCTGTTAAGAGAATAGAAAGGATAGCTATTATCAAGCAGAAGTTACCCTGTACACGGAAATCGGTAAGGCGTTTGAGCTAAATGAACCTTAGATTAGGAGTAGGTAGATTCATGTAACTAAAGAAGAATCTCTTAGGAATAGCATGATGTATTATTAGCACCTAGAGGAAGGGAAACACAGAACCTGGATAATACAATCAGACAAAGAAAAGCCACAATACGATTAGATTCTTCTAAAGGTTCAATAGGTAATATCACAATGAATCCAGACCTTGGCTCTGTCACTGAATCGTTCACTTTCTTTCTATTATATTATGGCTTGTTTATTAAATCCATTTCTATTGAGCATTTGTACATATAGTGTTTATTTATTTTACAATTATTCCCGCGCTACTAATTGCATTCGCGAAGAACATGAGGAAATGATATTGTAATTTGATGAAGTATATTACAATTATTCTATCAGTAAGAAACAAGAAAAACTAGGAAAATTGGTCGATCTTCGCTTGCGATCTTCTCGCCTCGTCCTCAGCACTATGATGCATAAGGATTGTCGTATTAACAGTGATGCCAGACGTCTTATCCGAGCTGGCCGCACTTCGTCCCGCTACCGACTGCACTGACTCCTTGAACAGTTCATCCTGTGAATCGTTGTTTTGTGTACCACCAATTACGTTGGTAGTGATGCGGCTGTGGTTCGTTCGTCGTGTCTGGTTTCGACCAGTAGAGGAGAGTTCGTAGCGTCCAGCGTAGTTGGAGCCTGTTCGGGCCGAGGACATTTGGCCGAGGAAGAGGGTTCGTAGAGCTGTGATAGAGATTAGTGGAATACTCTTTTGCACTTTTGCGGCGTCGACTTACGAGGTAGACAAGTGGCGATGATGGCGACGGCTGTCTCGATCATGGAAACAGTGCATGTTAACATTGTCTCGTTCTTCTTGGAGTAGTAGGCTCGGATAACTGCAAGGGTTAGCCAAGTTGATATCTCGAGGAAAGGCAACATACTGCTAGCAACAACTACAAGGAAACCAAGGGCAAAGATGGCAGCGACACCAATCTTTTGCTTCGTCTTCATCTGTAGTTGAAGAACCATGGAGATGGGCAAACTGATGGCTGTGATGTGTTAGGCAGGTACAACGAAAACAGCCGCTGCTAATACTTACTGACGATATCAGTGCCGATATTTACTAGGCTCAGTTAGTAATGTTCCTGCAACATTGCAAGTGATGGTACTTACGTATAACAGTCAACCAATAATTCCTCTCAGCTTCCTTGGGATCGCATTGATCTGTGCTCATCGTCAGTCTGTGTTTCTTCGTCAAGTGTTCGTGCAACCTACACTTTGGGTCTTGTGACCATCGCTTGTCGTGGGGAAAGCACTGGAAGATGATGTCAAAGAAGATGGCGGCCCAAAAACACACCAAGAGTCCTAGCGTGATGTTGTAGATAGTCTGTAGTCTTGTTCCAGGAGCGGCAAGTCGTTTATAGAAGAGGACGAGGGCGATCTTGATAGCCCATAGCGAAGTCACGTATAGAATTGATCCAGGGACAATCATCTATGCCAAGTCAGCGAAAACGCACCTGACTTTCAAAGCAACAAATGCTTACCTGCATCATGCCCTTGAACTGTTCCGGAGAAGCGCCAGGAATATTGGCCATACCCAAATTCCACATGTGCTGTTGAATGATAAGGTCACCTATCAAACAGCACGCGGACAGAACAACGAAGGCATCGTCAATCTGCAGAGACCCAAGCTTGCGGACACGAATCCACAAGCGAAGGATCAAGAAAATGCAAGCAACCACGGTAGAGATGTACCAAGACACCTAAAAGGAAAAATGGTGTCAGTAAAGCGGGAACAAAAGCAAAGACACAAAAGAAAATGGATCAGCAACTAAAGGGACCCAGGATCCCTAGCAGAAAAAGAACATACCACTTGACCGAGACCCTCTGCCATTGCAACGTCCACACGTAGATCAATCGCCAAGGTGAACAAATATTTTCAACTTTCAAACCAACACCATCAGAGGGAGAAAATGGGAAGGGGGACATGTAGGTAGTTAACTGATTTTCCCAGCTCTTTGGCAGCGGCCCCTGAACCTTGCACCTCGAATTCTTTTTTTGCACACACCTCTGAATATTTGTCAATACGTATTCCACGGGGCCTCCCGTCAGCCCATTATGAGTGATAGCAGCGCTTTGAGCTCCCGAAAGTCGTTAATGTCGTGGAGAAAGCACAGGACGAAACTAGCAGCTAGTCCCGAACTCAACATGCGTGCCAAGTGGAACAGTTCCTGTCACGAATGTCACGACTCCCAATTATGGAACTTTGCACATCACTAGTTCAGGGCCGTTGCGGTGGTTCAACTCTGGTGTCTGGGGATGTGTTCTATGCGACCGAAGCTAGGTGCGTTGCATACCATGTCCTCGGCTGGTTATGACCAATATCATGATTGTATTATTGAAAAGTTGTGTTTTGTTCCACTCAGCAGATCTTAACGAGTGCAGAATAATGGAAGTTCTCGCAAGCCATTCCCAGTGTGTCTTCGTTTAACCTGACCCGCTACAATAGTAGATCTAGCGCAGCCCGTTCCGCACCGAAGGACACTAGCGAAGATTCTTTCCCAGGAATACGAGGAGATGATCTCCGTTGGGCATCAAATATAACCTAACAAGTCTTTTGGACGACGCGGGTCCAGCTTTCCATGCCTCCAACTCAGCCTGTACCTGGTTAGTAAAGTCAAATTGGTGTGCGAATTAGAAAATAATCGAAGGGCTTATTTCGGGTAATCATTGGATAAAGATGCTCGAAGATGGAAAAGCCACCAGGAAGATTTGACAAGACGATAAGATTTTTCAGCTAAGCGAGGTGCCAAACAGGAGTCAGTCCCAGTACGCGGAACCAAACTACCAGAACGAACCAAGGCGGGGAGGACTTTGCCGATTCGAGCCTCTTTCGGCCAACTACCCCTGACATTATTTCTGCACCTCAAGATTTTGGAACGACGAGAAAATGATGCAACTGATCTGCGGCAGCAAGGACATGGGGCAGATCCTACAAATGTTACACCAACTTGAAGTTTGTTTGAGATGGATTGTGAGATCGTCCTCGAATCTGATATTGTGAGTTCCATTTAGTTTTTGGCCAGAATCTAGATATGATTTTGAATAGACGGACGGGCTTTTCTTCCCGTCAAAACCTAACGGTGATTTAACGCCACACACTAAATTGGCTCCTTTCTTTTTCTCACGTTCGAGAACGCCATAAAACAGTCTCTATGTCTCAGGGTTCGTTCAGATACCCAATCAATGGCTCAGACTTATCTCAGCTTTTGTTTGCCCGTCACCAAGCTACAAATGGTTAGTATCAGGGCACTAACCATAGTACGCCGGTCCGATAACCGCGTTCAAGTCCGCTTCATCCGGACAAGGGATTTACGTAGCATTGAATGATGGATAGTGTATGCTGCGACCTTGTAGGGTAAGTCTAGATCTGATAAATCTGGGTAATGTTACGATTGTTATTATCTGACGTTGTATTGAAGAAGGATACCTACCTAAATCCGACGAACCATTACTTCAAGATACCACGTGGCTGCAGTCGATCTGAGTCTTTGCATGGTTACGGTTCTGACAAGAAGACCCTGCCATGCCTGCATGCATCGAGCATGGTTCTTTGTTGTCGACTCCACTGCCGAACCCGCTGCAACGTCTCCAATAAGTTAGCAACCCGACCCCTTTTCGGATATTCCGCCTCAACCCTCAACGCCACTGCGTCACTTTTTTCTCTTTTAAATGGCTTGCAGGCAGGAACATCGCATCGTCTATCATCCACCTCTCTGTTTCAGCCCAAAGCCTGTTTGTCCCTGTTTCTCGTATCTCACTTAACCTCTTTGGCAGAAGATAATCCTCAAATGGTCCTGCATAGCACTATCTTCACTCTGGCCACGGGTCTGACCCTGGCTGCTTCGTGTGTCGTTGCAGCTCCTCCCGCCCCTCCCAGTCCTCCTTGCCCACCTCTTCCCCCAACTGCTGTCCCTCAGGGAAAGATTGAGGGCTTCCGCGATGCTCACTGCAACGCTGTCTACCTGGGAGTGCCTTTTGCTGCATCCACTGGCGGACAGAACCGGTAAGATCAAGAATACATTGCCTGAATAAGGTTCGCATTCGACTAACACCCTGTAGATGGAAGGCTCCTCAGGATCTTCCCAAGTCTGATCGCCCTATCAAAGCCAAGGCTTACGGACCAACATGTCCTCAAGCTATCAGCAATGATGCTTTCACTCGCCAAGATGAGGACTGTCTGAACCTCAACATCTGGGCCCCCAAGGATGGCAAGAACCTACCTGTTAGTCCCACTCTGATGACATATTGATTGGATCAATGACTAACATCTCCTAGGTATTCGTTTACATGTATGGCGGCGCTATGGTCACTGGCTCTAGCAGCAACCCCCAGATCCAGGGTACAAACTTTGCCCGCAATGGAGTTGTCTATGTCAACTTCAACACCCGAGAGAGCATCTTTGCTTCACCTCACTCATCTGAGTTGAAGAATGCTCAGCCAAATGAGACCCAGAACTTCAGCATCTTGGATGTTGAGAAGGCTCTTGACTGGGTCCACACGAACATCAAGGGTAAGTAGGCATGGTTATCTGATGAGTTCGCACGAGACTGACTTTGTTTAGCCTTCGGTGGCAACCCTGACCACATCGTCTTCGGTGGTCACTCTTCCGGTAGTGTCCAGGTCGACCACTACCTATGGAACAACCCCAAGACCTTCCTGAAGGGAGCTGTTGAGATGAGCGCCAACGCTGTCTCGGGTCCTGCTTATGCTCCTGTCGACGAGGCTCTCAACGCTGTCGCCGAGGAAGTTGGCTGCCCCAAGGCTGGAAACGCTCAGCTCGAGTGCCTTCGTGATGTCAACCTTTTTGACTTCCAGACCAAGAACTTCAACTCCACCTTCAACACCTGGTTCACCCCCGTTATTGATGACATCACCCGATTCTCCGACTACCAAGCCCGTCTTGCTTCCGGCGGCTACGCTTCTCAGGTTCCTCTGCTGACTGGTACTTCCAACGGCGAAGGAACCATCTTCAGCCTTGTCTACGGTGCTGAGAATAGTGATTTCAGCTCTTGGATCAACACCTTTGACGCTGACAGCGCTCACATCCCCGATGCTGATCTCATTGCTGCTTACAACCCCGCCGATTATGCCAGCGAGTCTCTTCGAAGCGGTATCCAGTACGGTGACGCCCGCTTCAACTGCCCTGTCGATTATCTCCTTGATCTCCGCAGCCAGGAGCAGAAGACTTGGGTCTACCGCTTCTTCGGTGCTTACGACAACGTCGTCGGACCCCCCAATACTGCTCCCACCCACGGCACCGAAGTTCCCTTCTTCCACGGTGGTAATGAGTGCTTCAAGTCCCTTCAGGGCGTCACCACTGCCCAGCAGAAGCTCGCTGACTCCATCCACAAGTGGTTCGTCGCCTGGATCAAGAACCCCGATGCTGGCCCTGGCTGGAACACTGTTGACAACTCTGGCGGGTTGGTGAAGATTGGCGTTCCTGGTGACGAGCTTACCCTCGAGAAGGCTGCACGAAGTGACTTCAACGGCGTTTGCCAGGCTGTATACAAGCCCAACATGCCCAAGTACCCCGTTGTGCAATCTGTCGCCGCCATTGCTGAGGAGCTCTTGACCTAAAAGGTAGATAGGAAAACTTAAAGAAGGGTCGATGACACGCCTCCGAGATATGACATGCAGCATTTTATAGATTGATAGACACTGGGGCGGTTTATAATAACGCTCAAATAATGATAATTAACATCTTTGGCTTCAATGGCTCGGATATAAGACGACTTTATAACAGAGTTTCCTCCATCATTTCCACATCAATACAGGCTTTATCACACGCCCGCTTTCCATATCTGCGAAAGCCTTCTCGTAGTCTTCTATGTCGTAGTGCTTGACTAACTTCTCTAAAGGCAAGTCTCCTCGGGAGTGCATGTCGATCAATTCGGGGATTAGCTAGCATCGGATGAAAGTCAGTAAGTTTGTATCCACAAGAACGTACGAAGTCAAGCAGTGAAAGTCTCATCAAATGAAACATAGCTTCCTTCAGGGGGACTTACCACTCCTGGATTACTGTCGCCCTCGGAACATCCAACATATTCTTTGCCATACGTCAGAAGGCTTATGATGTCGATTTTAGCTGTGGCCGTTCCATCAGGCGCACCGACAGTCGCCGCCCTTCCTCTCATTCCCAGTGCTGCCACCATAGTTTCTATGATGGCTGGAACACCGGTGCAGTCGACAGCAAAGTCGACACCAATGGGTGGGCAAATATTTCGGATGCTTTTGATGATATGTTCCTGATCTGGCCCAAGCACACTGTGTGTCGCGCCCAACTCTTTTGCCAGCTCAAGCCGTTGAGTTTTAAGGTCAATGGCAATAATGGTGCCCGCCTTTCGAGCTCTAGCACCCATGACAGCCGCCAAACCAACCGATCCAGCCCCAAACACAGCGATAGAACTTCCAGGCTTGACATTCAGGGTATTGAAGATAGCTCCAACGCCGGTTTGAATACCGCATCCGAGAGGTGCAAAAAGCTCGAGCGGTGTTTCTTGCGCGACTTTGACAAGACTTGTTCGGTGAACTATGGTGTGTCTGGCGAAGGAGCTCTGACCAAAGAACCTGCTATAAATGGGTTGCTCATGGCCATCTCTGGTGGAGGACATGGTCGCTGAGCCATCCACGCGTCTTCCGCCAAAATTATAGATGTTGAAGGTGTAACAATAAGCTGGATGGTTCGATGCGCAGCTAGGGCAAGTTCCGCAAGACGAGAATGATAGAAGCACCTTGTCTCCTTTTGAAACGTTCGTGACACTTGAACCTATCTCAAGGATAACACCTCCGCCTAGAATGAAATATATGAGTATCATTTACCCAACTGTGTAACCGAGATGATGGCTTACCTTCGTGGCCAAGGACGGCATTCTTATCACATGGAAATTTGCCGCTGGCACAGGCTAGATCTGTATGACAGACTCCTGAAGCATGGATTTCAACAAGCGCCTCATCAGGCTGCAAAGAATCTAGATGGACTTGCTCAAGCTTGAAGTGTGCGTCAAGGTTGGGTGCGACAAGTGCTGTTGTTGTTCGCGACATGGTGGGAACAATGCGGGGAGTGTGGGTTAGTTTGATCATGATCATTCTCCAGCCCATTTAAGGATAATTGGAGACTGTCCCCATTCGTCTTGGTGATAAATGAAGTATTTGCCGTTACAAAATGCCGGTCGGAGGCGATGTGGGGTTGTGATGTTGATCTTCCGCCACTCCATCCAAGAGATCCGTGAATGAAGAGAAAGCGGAGGAACGCGGACAAGGCTTCATAAGCTGAAGCTCCAAGTACGGTGGGAGTCAATGAATATGGACATTTTGAAACCCTGTAATCAAGTCATTCACTTGAAGCATACTCGTCTGGTCGTATTGTGTCAAAATGGGTTCATGTGTTACTGAAGCTACATTAAGCAAAGTGTCATCGGAGTTCGGAATCGTATCAATGGAGGCGGAAAGACGATCAACAAGTAATTTAGCAAGTTGCCAGTACTCTGGAGAACGATACATGAACCCAACTCTCCTCCAAAGGTCGACTGGCAAGACATTCTCTTTGTCCACCATAACGTGTGGCGAAGAGAAGGAGAGCTCGTCTGAATAGGTTTCCCAAACGGTCTTCCAGTTTCTCAATGCATTGTAGACAGCCTGAAGCTGATCATGACCGCCAAATGAGTTTTGGTGATGAAATAACAAGGCGTGGAAAGCTGGCGTTTTCGATTAGTAAACTTCCAGACTGGATTACTTCGAACGTACCTGATACGACAGCAAAGATATTTAGTGGTCCAAGGTCAGCGAAACATCTATGCATTTCTATAGGGATGGGACTCTTGCAAAAGCTCTCTATGACCTGGCGAAAAGTGATTTTGCATATGGGCGCATATCGGGATTGCCAGTTGCATAGTTCTCGACAACATTCTTCACTCGTAGTGGCTTGGAAGGCTGCCTCCGGAGATGCCATGTGCATACTCATCTCCTTAATGACCATCCTGGGAGGGAGGTTGTTGAAGATGACGAAGGCATGGTCTAGTAGATATATCCAGAGGAAAACCCTGCTTTATTGTTAGTCGCCAACTAATACTGAAGAGTGCGGCTGTTTATCCCATCTTATGAGCTGTTCTCTCGCTGCAAAGCCTGCCCAATCGAAGTCATCATCAATCACAGTAGAGTAGTCAGGGTGTTTTGCAGACATTATTCCGAAGTCTCGAGCCATCTAAACACTCGTTAGTACATGGTTCCTTTTCAAGTATGGTCAACGAGTCACAGTACCGAAATAACGGCACTGAAGCGGAATCGACGAGTCCTCCTTTTGCTCGCCTCAGTGCCTTCCCAGCCTTGATACAAACACACAATATACGCTGCCTGGAGTGCCTGAATCCTTGAAACGTCTGTGGATGAATCCAGAATCGGGGCATTTTGATCATCTTGGGGATCGCGACAAAAGTCGTCGTCTGTAAAGATCATCTCTTCAACGCAGTTGAACAACATCTTGGCCTGTTCGTTCTCTGTTATATCAGGGGAGACACTGGCACCTGTTCAAGTCAGATCCAGGAACGGAGTCGAAACAGAGATGACATACCAATTAGTGCCATGGCAGCTAGCAACGTAGGCTTGACTTTCACCGGTTCAAATGTAGGTCGGTGAACAAAATTGACGTTAGGATGCCAGATATGCCAGTACAATGTGAGAAACTTCCGAAGGTTTCGTAGGGAGAAGAACTGCATGCATGCCTGCTCCAGAATAGGCGACCATCCAAGTTCAACTACACTGTTACGAGGCTTGAATGTGACTATCTCCTTGATATTCAGAAGGATCTGGTGAGTTTGGATGATAAGTGGATCTTGAAAATCCAGTGGTTGCAGAAAGGCAAGCTTCGAAAGCTGGGCATGGACGTTTGGTGTGGAAGTCGTGCGACATTCGGTTTCGAGAAAGGATTTGACTACCTCAATTCTCTGATTATGTGTTCCGCAATCGAATGAGACGACTAACCCACTTCTCCTGGTGAAGTTGTCGAGAAAATGAAACTTGTAGTTGTCAAGCTGAGTTTGACCGTTCCCTGCTGGTGACTGGACGTTACCAGTGGTCAGATTGACAAAGTCCAGCCAGTCTTGGTTGCTATGTGAGCCTTCCAGCATGTCCGATACCGAAGTGTAGTTCCCAAGATAGTCAAACAGTGAATCATCTGTAGAAACCGCAGTCGGAGGCTCAACTCCGCTCCCAGCCATTGTCAGCGTCCGACTGTCCATTACCAGGCTGGGACCATCGCCGTTACGGGGATTATGACTCCATGGCGTCACACGCGGATCAAAATAATACGAACACTCAACTGACTTTCGACGGCAATTCTCGCACGGCTGGCCATTACTACATGCCTTCTTCTGCCGAACACAAAAGTCACATGCCCTACGATTAGTGACAAGCGATGCTCCAGTACGGACCTTAGACTGGCACGCCAGAGAATGCCTCCGAAGAACATCGGGTCTCTGATAAGACTGGTTGCACATCCAGCATCGATAGGGTCGGACTGCATTGTGGGATGCAGCGTGGCGATATAGATGTTCGCGTAGCTTGTAGGTCTTGGAGCATTGAGAGCATGCATAAGTGGCGTGTGGAAGGGGTACAGTGTCCGACATTGAGTCTAGCTGTTATGTAGAGCGGAATGAGGTTGCAAGCATGGGGAGATTGCGAGCTTCGGTGCATCGAGGAGGGTAGATGGCTCCGCACTTTCGTCCCGACTTCACAACCGATCCGCGTCTTCTAGATCGCGGGGAAGTGGGGTTGAGATGAACAACACTCCGGTCGGAGTCGATGTGGGAGGCGAATCAGAGTGAAAGAGACAGTCACCAGAAGCAGTACGTACCATGCAATCATACTTGGAGAAGTATTCTCTACCATATTCCCTAGGTCTGCAATGTGAAAGATTAGCTTTTATCTTACCCCACTATCCCACAACATTCCCGTCTACAAAGTTTGTGGAACGGCAGTTCTATAAAATGGCCCCAGAATGTGCCATTTCCAAGGGGAACAACGGACCATTTCATCGACCAAACTCGAATTACGGAACATGCTCACTCTATAACTATTCTTTCTAGCGCTGGGCGCTGTACTGATTCGTCTTCTCTTCACTGGTAGAAGACCTAAGAATTATCCACCTGGACCCCCTACGATACCCGTTTTAGGAAACATTCACTTAGTAAGTTATACAATCTATCCGGGGCTTTGCAAGCTCTTGACTGACTTAAACAGATGCCAAAGCGTGATGCTCATCGGCAATTTCGCAAGTGGGCAGATGAGTATGGATCTATCTACAGCCTCATTCTCGGAACCAAGCCGTTCATTGTCTTGTCGAACGCTCAAGCCGTCAAAGACCTTCTGAATAAGAAAAGTGCCCTCTACTCTGATCGACAGGAAATGTACGCTGGTCAGGTACTTGGTAGTGGTGGTCTCCGACTCTTGATGATGGTTCGTAATTATCCAATCATATGTTCCTCTGTAGGGAATGCCGACTGACATTCATCTTTAAAGGGCTATGGTCAGACTTGGCGATCAGTGGGTTCAGCAGATCCTCCAGCATAATGACTGAGCCAACACATAGACCGATAATTCCGCAAACTTGTCCATTCCCTTCTCAATGTCACAGCAGCCAAGAGCTATGTGCCATACAAAGATCTCGAGAACAAATAAATGCTATACGAGCTAGTCACTTGCCCCGACCAATTTCTTCAAAGTATCCGCCGATACTCTAACGCCCTCATAACCACAATGGTTTTTGGCTGGCGCTCACCCGTATACCAAGATCCCAAGCTAATGCAGTTGTTTGATGGTTTTGCCGAGTTTGCAGAGATCAACCAAACTGGCATTGCCGCCCTACTGAATTCTTTTCCTATCCTCAGAAGGCTACCCGACTTGTTGCTTCCAGTGCAAAAGAAAGCTAAAGAGCTTCATAAGAAGAAGAAGGATTTGTATCTTAGCAATTGGTTGAAGGCGAAGCAAGACATCACCAATGGGACTATAAAGCCATGTTTCTGTGTCGGCCTAGCTGAGGCTCAGGAAAAGAGCAATTTCGATGACGATCAGGCTGCGTATATCTCTGACACTCCTCGAGGCAGGATCAGACACAACGTCCAGCAAACTGTACGCCTTTGTGCAAGCTATGCTTCTATACCCAGATGTTCAGAGAAGGGCGCAAGATGAGATCGACAAGGTGGTCGGCAGCACGCGAATGCCCAACATGGACGACGAGTCAAGTCTGAAGTACATCTGTGTGTGTATGAAAGAGACACTTCGGTGGATGCCCACGACTATTCTTGGAGCAGCCCCTCACGCCGTTACACAGGACGATACTTACAACGGCTACCTCACCCCTAAGGGGGCTGGTGTACTGAACAACGTGTGGGGAATCCACATGGACCCTGAACGTTATCCCAACCCTCGACATTTCAACCCTGAGAGACATATAGACAATCTACAAAGCCTTGCAGATGCCGCCGCCAATCCGGACGCCTCGAAACGAGATCAATTCACTTTCGGTGCTGGTCGTCGTATCTGTCCTGGAATCCACGTGGCAGAGCGAAGCTTATTTTTGGGCATGTCACGAATTCTGTGGGCGTTCAATATTGAGCCTATCCTGGATGATATGGGAAGGCCAATCCTGCCTGATCCAGATAAGCTGACGCAAGGGTTTGTGTGCATGCCGGAAGAGTTTCAGGCCAAGATTGTACCGAGGTCAATGGAAAAGGGAAGCCTTGTAACAGAGAGTTGAGGGAATGCTGAGAGAGATCTACTTGATCCCGAGACAAAGCAGTGGCGATGAGGGAAGGTTGATAAGAATGTTGGACTTGGGCGGGCAAGATGAGTCCTCAACAGTATTGTGTTCTCAGGACGTCCTTCGTCCCTCTTATTATTATGTGGCTGTCATTCTGAATTTTATTGAATTAGAAGCTTTGATCTCGATTACTATCTGCAGTTACCCACCAGCATACATCGCACATCCATCTGTGAATCGGTGGTAAATGCTTACAACTTAAATTCTGTATTCTGGAAAAAAGAGAAGATCCAAAAATGAATCGAGACATATTCATCATGCGACATTGAATATATCGATATGAGCCGTGATCATGCTGGGGATCGAACCCAGAATCTTCTGATTCGTAGTCAGACGCCTTGCCATTGGGCCACACGACCTTGTGGTTTCTGCAGCTGATACTAGCCTCTATCACGACGGCGAGCGGAGTATCGCTTGGTTGTGTGTTGCGATTAGTTGAAGTGATAGGTCTGGAGAGACACCAGAATGGAGTCATCTGGCAGTGTTTTATATAGTTAAGACACGGGTTGAGTCAAAAAGTTCATCTTCTTGTAGAGGTTGCATTTCTAAAGTTGTGAGCTATCCTACGTCAGTTAGCATGATGTAAATTGAAGACACTCAGCTGCTACTTCTTTGTCTCACGGATGGCCAAGACGTCATTACGTCAAACTCTCAATATAGGGGGTAATTTCAATATCCCGATGAGGCCGTGAGATCTGCAAGTCCTATGCAAAGAACAGGGAACCCCACTGAAGGAAACTCCCAATCCCCTTCTCCGCTTTATATGCTTCAAGGTCTTCACTCAGGCAATTATGGACTCGGCTATATTCAATGCTGTATCACGCTCGCGTGGTAAATAGCCGGACGAGAGTATACCAAAGGCAATGGTGAGGGAGAGTAGAAAAGGCAGAGGGCAAGCGACGTTTTCTGATAAATCTGAGCCTCGATGAGATGGGCCAAGTCAGTTCAGATTTTGCTCTAGTGATGGCACTTGCAACAGCAACGAAATCCAAGATACGAGAATACATTTTACCTACCATTCTCAACCTTGTTATCAAGAAATATTGTGCAACGAGTATCGGCCTTGTACGAGACAACACTACGGCTTATGGGTGAAGCAAGAATAAACTCTACCACTGACTAAGAAGAAGAAAAAGGAATGATTCAGTCACCTCTGCTCTTATGCCAGGAAAGATAGTGAAAGCTCAAAAAAGAAACTGATGAGACTGGGACTCGAACCCAGGAGGATTGCTCCACCAGGAATTGGTGTTAAGGTTAACCTTAACCTGGCGCCATAACCAACTCGGCCATCTCACCGATTTCATTGGATGTTGAAGACAGCGTTACTTTGCAACACGACTCTGCACGATCGGAAAAGCAGCCACCCACGCAACATCCTGAACTCAGCTTATATGAATAACAAAATCATGGCGTTATACACAGTTTTTATATGATAGACATCTCAACGATACGTCATTTTTTCATCAAGCTTCTTTTATATTCCACCACTTCTATCGTCCATTGGCTAAAAACGTCAGAGCACCAAGTGCATATCCATCCAAACCAGTCTTGAGCGTTGGATGAATTACTGGTGCAAACTTGGACGAATGATTCGCAGCAATACTCTGAGCAACAGTCCCCTCCCTCTCAGCCTTATCCCACGCCTCTTCAGCTACGCATCCATATGTAAAGAAACAATAAGGCTTGTTGACAGCAGTTGCCAAGATCGAAAAGTCTTCACTGAAAGCCAGCTTTGGCATATCCCTATCATATTGACATGGGCCCTCACCGAAATGTGCTGCAAATGACTCTTCGACTCGTTGGGTGACGGCGACATCGTTTATCGTCAGAGGGAAAGCGCGGGTTTGCTCAAACTCGGGACTTTTGAGAACGTTGGCGCATGAGCACTCTGCTTCGATAACTGTTCTGATGCGCTTCAAGAGACGCTCGCGTGTTGCTGTTGTGGTAGATCTTGTGTCGACGCCTAGGACTGCTGAGTCTGCTATGACATTCTCGGCGTCTCCTGCGTGGATACTCGTCACGGTAACGACGCTCGACTCTGCTGGATCAACTTCCCGACTCACAAGCGTCTGCAACTTGAGGATGGCATTGGCGGAAATGGCGATTGGGTCCACGGCTGTATGAGGCATACTTGCATGCGATCCCTTGCCATGGATAGTGACTTTGAAGTTGTCTGCGCTCGTTGCAACAAGTCCTCTGCGGGTGCCAATTGTGCCAGTGCGGAGAGGCCTCACATGTGCCCCGAGAACGAAATCAGGAATAGGGACTCCGTGTTTTGTGTATAAGCCGTCGTCCACCATGGCTTGAGCACCGGTGCCTCGCTCTTCCGCTGGCTGGAATGCAAGTACTAGAGTTCCGGACCAAGCTTCCCTCGAGGAGAACAATGTCGCCGCAGCACCCAGCAAAGTCACGATATGCATATCATGACCACAAGCGTGCATGACAGGTTTCTCTGTCCCGCTGGCGGCGTGAATCGTTCGTTTAGTACTCGCATACTCTAGACCAGTCGTCTCCTCAACCGGTAGAGCATCTATGTCTGCTCTCAAAAGGACGGTGGGACCATCACCATTTCGGAGAATAGCCGCAAGACCATGGCCACCAATATGAGGCTTGACTACTAAATCATCGGGGCCAGTTGTTTTGAGTCTTTCTGCAATAGTCGCTGCTGTTTCGACTTCCTGGTTTGATAGCTCGGGGTTTCTGTGGAGATGCTTGTACAGCTCTTCTAGAGGCTGTAAATCAGCTCGATGCTGATTCACAATTTGGGAAAGGTTTGGTGTTGACATTTTTGCTAGAAGAAGTAGATTTGAGTTTTTGTGCAGATAGAATAGAGTCATGGAGTTGTCAGCTTATTTGTACCGAACACTTGGCAGAAGGAGCTTGTTGCTTAGTTACACCATTTCGGGGCCCGGGATGTTTGCCTGAGGCCAATGCCGTCTATAACGCAATCGTCACAATTAATTAATTAATTATGAGATACTTTGCACAGCTTAGACGCTGTTTCCTTCATCTAGTTTTGTTCTTTCTCAGCCGTTGATTCTGCTTCGTGGCGTAACCACGCAGATAGTTGCATCTGGTATCTTGACGGCCCTCGGCGACGTGCCGAAACGTTCGGAGCTAGCTTCCATTGGATCGACATCTCCTCCTGTAGCGGCTCTTCACTTTACGCGAAATACATGGAAGGATTTTTCATAATATTATACAAGTAGACACGAGATGCTCAAGGATAAATTCAATTCTGATAAAATCAAATTGTATTGAATCATTAACTCCAGACCATCAGCAACCTCTATATCTACTCATTATCATCATTATCCCCACCCACGCCAGCCTCAGCTAGTTGATAATTACCGTATTCAAAAGCAGTCATATCGGTACTACAGGTAGTGTTCACTTTGGGCATCTTCCCATTGACAAAGAAGTTTCTGATGGCATTGTCGGTGCAGTTTGAAGGGTGTGCGAAGGATGCGTGCTAGATGAAACCGTCAGCATAAAACAGCAATACTAAGTCTATCGGACTTTTACTTACACCGACTCCTTCGTGAAGAATAAGTCGACTTCCTGGGAACTTTGAGGCAACCTTCCATGCGCTTTGTAGCGAGGTAACCGGGTCGTATCTACCATTGACCAGGAGGATAGGATTGCTAGTGTTGACGTTGCGAAGCTTGTTAAAGTCGATTGGCTCGGCGGCTGAAAATCTCCATTGGGCACATTTTAGCCTGTCGTCAATGTTGACATCGGCAAATGATGCTTCTTCATACTGTGCTTGATACATGGGAAAGAGATCGTCGGGGTCGTTGACGCGGTAGCTAGAGTCGCTGCACGCAATCGCGAAATTGGCATAGTTAAGTTGAGGGTTCCATTTCGAGGGTTCAGCCAAAGGTTCGGCAGTGTCGTTCGTTTTGTTTCCTCTGAACAAGGCCTCGATCTTGGTAGCGATTTCGGGATACGAAGTAGCTGTGTACAGCTTGTTGAAGATGTTTTGCTTCAGCACATAGGCTTCGCCCTGCTCTTCCTCACTAGCGGAAGCGGCGAAGGCTACCTCGAGCTTTTCTTTGTAGGTCTTCATCAAGCTCTCCCCAGTTGTGTTTTTGCCGTTAAACTCTGCTAAACCGCACTCGTCCTTTCCAGACTTGACGCAATCGTCAAACAGGTTGGCAAGAGACCTTTCAGTATCTATCAAACTGCTTAACCAAGTGGACGCAGCATAATCGTCAGCGTTGAGGTTGCCATCAAGCACAATTTTTCCAACTCGCTTGGGAAACATAGATGCCACAACTTGTCCAAGGACAGTTCCATAAGAGATACCCCAATAATTGAGTTGATCGCCTTGGTCGAGAGCGTCGACGATGGACATCATATCCCTTGCGATGGCCGTAGTTCCGTAAAACTGTCCTGTCTCTCGGTTGGCTTTCCAGCAAGACTCTGCTATTTCCCCTCTTGACTTCCACGCCACTGTCTTCATTAATTCCCAGGAATTCAGCCGGGGAAGCGTGTTGAAGTCTCTGCGGTTAAGGTCTGTGGCATTTTCCCCAGCAGTCGTGTCAGGACAACTGAAAGGAATCGTGCGACCTGTGCCTCTATTGCGAGGTTAGTATATCTACAAGAATCACAAATTTAGTTTCAATCTTACCGTGTGTCGAACCCAATGATGTCGTACTGTCCACCAGTAATTCTGATATCGTGTTAGCTGATGTATTGCACGGAATAGATATTCTTACGGAAGCAATTTGTGCCCATTGACGAGCATATTCTCCAAGGTAGAGAAGCCCGGGCCGCCGGGGTTAAACAAAACACTACCCTTGTGAGGCTTTTTGGTGGCATTGAGACGCATCAGGTCGAGGTGAAAGGTTTTGGTGTTGCTTGAGTTGGTATAGTCTAGAGGGACCTCGAGTCTGGCACAGTCGAATCCTTTTTGGGTCTCGTTTGCAGCCTGTGTTCCGAAGTCGAAGCTGCACCTAGACCACTCGAGATATTTCTTGGAGTTGGTTCTGGTAATTAAAGAGGAATAAACATCGTCGGGCAAAGATAGGGCCTGGGTTGAGTGCAGAAGCACATGGCCAAGAAGAATGTTTTGGAATTTCATGTTGATGAAGAATGGCTGCCGATTGTCTGGAGAGTAGCTAGAAAGGGGTGAACAGTTCATTTCTTATATACACATGTCGACGATATTGTTTGTAGCACGAAGCCTTGCAGGTTACACTGCCATGGTCTATGACCCTGTTTATTGACCCAGCAGCGCATCGTAAGTACGTAAAAGAATATCCAAGTCCGATTGGCGAATCTTATCCTTCATGCCGAGTCGTACATGGTGATCTACAATATCAGCTCAGCCTTGCAAGCGCAACATTTTCCCCAACTGGGTAAGTGCGTTTCCACATCGAGAGATGAGCCACCAACTTGGCCTGCATGTGAAGTCTCTGACCCAGCCGATGGACAGCTAAAACGTCATTCGCCAAGGAGTGATTTCTTGAGACTAGATTTAGTGCGCATGGTATTACTCAAAAAAGACAAATTAGCATCACGACAGCGAATGAGAAACAATCGAGTGAATCGTGTACGGAATGACGTGTTGATGTGGGAAGCAGCAGGAGAGATTTCGTATTATCGTTGTAAAAGTCAATTCCGAGAGTTTATTCTTGAGATACAGTGTTAATTATCAGATAGTTTCTGTTGCAATTGACCGCTCGGCCTTGGCTGTACGCCATTGAGTTTGGTGATACGTTACACCAATCTGTCTCTGGAAGAGAAACAGGCTAACATGGACTCTAGGTTTAAAAGGATTGAAATATTCATAATTTTCAGTGCTCCAAGGGATATCGCAAAGAGTGCTATTGACTAAGATGGTATACTGGTGAACGAAGATCTGTGAAGCAAGAC
Organism: Fusarium goolgardi; assembly: GCA_014899075.1. Taxonomy (NCBI): domain Eukaryota; kingdom Fungi; phylum Ascomycota; class Sordariomycetes; order Hypocreales; family Nectriaceae; genus Fusarium; species Fusarium goolgardi. Next base: position 2,541 of record JAAVUI010000162.1, on the reverse strand, counting down.
TGAGTTTGCTGTAAAGCGCATATCGTGTTCTGGTGATACCAGAGACAGAATATCAACGGTGTATCGGCTTGCACTAGTTCATTACACTTTGTCAGTCGATATACCTTCAACCTAGTCAAGTTGACAGACCAGTTGTTGGAGGCTTAGGCTAGGTCAAGGCAGAAGGATCTGACAAGACGACAATGGTACTGCAATTCTGACAAAGGCCGCTGTTGCATAAAACGAGTATTCAGCGCGATTGAGAATACGGTTGGAGGCACAAATTAAAGATATTCAAATTGTCAGGGTTGGCTCATTTATTGGTCGTTAGCAGGTGTATCAACAGGCAATTTGGTTGCTAATAGTTCAGCTGTATTTCTGGGTCGCTCCGAGTGATTTATTCGATTTGTAGGGAGGACATGCATGCCATTCTCACAGCAGTGCATCATAGCCACAGCTAAGCTCAATCTGGCGTGTTATAAGACCGATTTGATTATTAGACCTCTTCATCCTCAGCAATTAACCCCTGATTGCTCCAACGCTAATATGAATCCTCGTAATCGTGTATCTAGTCATCCAGCTCCGCGTATGCGAAGTTGGGGTCCTTAAAACCCCAGGTACCACCCCTATTAACAAGTTATTACAGTATCATGAGAAGAGGTGTCAGGAAAACAAACTCGGATTTCGACGCGTTCTTCAGCCAACAGTTACCATTTTGCGTTTCTATATCTGCTGACATGCGTTTTGAGAAGACGATGCTCCTACATCTCACTCCGGTGTCATTATTGTCGTCTTTTTGGTTCATGTTGCCACAAGCTTCCATGCAGTCATCAATAGAGTAAGCGAGGAGAGCAAGGTAGTCAAAGACAACGCCTCCTTCCTTTGCTCTGTCACCCTGTGGCACGTTCACACCACACCACCATTTAAACTCATAACCCTTATTAGACTTATACCTTGTCTCGTCGTTCATCTTTTCGGGGCATTCCAATTCCAGATTTACCACTTTAGAGGGCGATTTGGGAACGTAAGGAGCCGTGTCGTTCTCGGATGTACTGTTGTCGAATGTTGGACATGATGTCGGTTCTGCCGTTGCCGAGGGAGCAGATGCAGACTCGGAGTCTGCTGAAGTATCTGCAGAACAATCACTACTGTGTCGCTGTTAGTAATTGTCATTTATGTCCTAGTATACGACATACGATTTGTTCGCCAAAGCAGCGCCCAGCCCTCCACCGACACCAGCGCCGACAATGATGGCTGTCAATAGAGCGACAAGCCCAGCAAATGCCCATAGGTTTAGACCAAAGGGAGGCCTTTGTCCTTTTGGAGCTGGAGCTTCATATCCGGCGGGAACATAGTAGTGACCATTTTGGTTATACGCTGCTACCTCAGGAGCTTTGGCAGCTTGCTCGGTATGTGTGTCGACCTGGAGGCCATCGCTATCCGGAAGTTGTTGATGTTGACTCATCGTGGCCCGATTCGCGACTGGAAATTCGACTCAAGATCGTCACAAAACCAGCGCGAGATTGAAGAAAATAAAGAAAGAGGGCGGGCAAGGACTACTAGCAAGGTAGACATTGGGGGCGCAGATCTAGGACTTTATAACGACGATCATTGCAACTCTGGGTTCGCTAAGAATAATGGGCCTGGTTTCAAAAAGGTATTGCAGGCTCTGATCTGTAAGCTGACCATTTGAAATCCGCAAATCAAGGTACATTTTGGACCTCATGCTGCCAGGCACCCCTGCGAAATTGGAAGCGGGTAATCGGGCGTTGGAGTGACCTCGAGCAAAGCTTGGTGTTATGGGCAAGGGACGATTCAATAAACCGTCCTATGATCGGCCTCTGTTCTCTAAAAAGTAACTTTAAATCATCGACATGTCGCTCTCATTGTCAAGGCGCTTGATGACCCAGAGTGTTCAGCCTTGTTGGCCCCGTTACACACGTTCAACGGTGGATTTGTGGCTCTGGTTCCAGCGTAGTATCGATGCGACAATTAAGGCTAGCCCTGTCTGCCCTGCCCCTGTAATAGAAATTGTTAAACCCGATTATTGGTTGTTGATCTATGTATTGTGTTACAGTGGGATGCAAAAAGTATTCGCAGGTGTGTAAGTTGTGTCAGCTGCGCTAGTTAGTAGCTTAACTTAGCTTATGTACTCGAGACTAGATTATCCCGCTGATCTCGGTGTAATATAGGGTATTGAGAACCTGATACGCTACCCCTAACTAGCTTCCGAGCAATAAATCTATCTACACACCTGCGAATACTTTTTGCATCCCACTGTATGTCTTCTATAGAAGCTGTTAAACTGAAGCTACCCTATATAAGGCAGATAGTAGCTCGTTTCTACTAAATAAGCCTTAGATTAGAAAGAGGCAGATCGATATAATTAAGTAAAAGCTAAATTAGGTTTAGTGTAATATATAAGCCTAAAAGAGGGGAAATTATTAAGCTAGATAGCTTTTGTAAAAGATATAATATAATATATAGATTAATAACTAATAACCAGGTTCAACAATATTATTACAGGGGTGTATTATTAGGTCTCTGTTTTACTGTAATAAC
>JAAVUI010000161.1:0-54867 GCA_014899075.1 Fusarium goolgardi | reverse complement strand
TTGACTTCCTGCTTGTTTCATAGTCAATGCACGATGAAACAAGCAGGAAGTCAACAAACACCACGCCAGGGTTACCCTTCGAGCTTTGGATGATTCGAAGGTCACGCCCTCCACCCCCAGAAATAGAATTGGTTGTCTCTCTCAACGGGTTTCCCATGCTTCAGTAAAGGCTGAAGCCTTTATCTGCGGCATCGCGATGTTAGTGTCACTCAGCTTTGACCTGACCTTCGAAGCCTTCGCCACGCATATCAACAGTCCCTACTCTGTGCCGATGCGTACAGCACTCCGTTGCAGCATGTCGTTGTACGGGGGATTAGCCCAGGGTCATCCTTGAATATCTCAAGTGCCGCCCAGCAAGAATTCTGACCTCTTTTTTTGATTGCTCAGCGTCTCCACAGCCTCGACTTTGGAATCGAAGTACAAGGGGTCGGTCAAACTTTGTCGAGAAGAGTCTGCACATGCCAGGCGAGCCACCACTCACGATGAACTCCAGCTGGCTTCCGCCTTGCACTGCGAATGCCCTCCCATACCAGGCATATCATGTCACGTTCAACAATGTCTTGTTTTGGGCTTCACCCACAGTCTCTGACTACCAGATACGTACAGATGTGTGAGTTTGATACGATGTCTCGCCTCGCGTCGCTTCGCACCAACACACGACCCAGCAGCCTTGTTACATATCTCACAGGGAAGAGGACGATCATGCTTACGATCTTCCTATATTATCCACTTTTTTGCTGTACGATATGTACGCTAGTAGGTGGCAGAAAAAATGACCTCTAAGCATTAGGGTATAAAAAATAAATAAACTAAGCCTATAGTCTAAATGGCATAAAGTGGCCTACTAATTTTGTCATCTACACCTCGAGCGGCCATTTCTTCTGATACCCTGAGGGTACGCCACAGGCCTTCCCAGCACCGCACCATGTCCCTCATCTCGTCTTGACCATTTTGCTCTTCGCTATTCGGACGATATCCCTGCACTCTACCTAACTGTGCTTTTATCTCGAGACCCTTACAATCTTGCAGAACCAGTCAGATTCTGTATCAAATTTCACGCCCCGATCCACATGGTTGCAGCACACCCCCATCTGACCCCTACCAGGACCTGATTGGCTTGTTTCCGCTCAAGCCGCGACAACGGTTATGCGCAACATGCGCCAAACCGCAACGTCGACACAGGTTCAAGATGACGAAGGATCAATGCAGTTTTCACAAAAAAACCTGGCTGGTGCTGCATCCTTAGTTGTGCTCCGTGATCTGTCTATTGCATTCGTGCCGAGCCTCACTCATAATGGCAGACTGGGACTCATAATCTATTGTGACCAGTACGTCTCTGGCTTATACATCAGACATGTTTCTGCCCCGTAGATATTTGCTGCCAGAGGAGGTTAACCAGACTGGGTGGTGCCGTCATCTATAATTTTCCGACGTGAGCAGCAGCAACTGATGAATTCCAAATTGGCATGAGTTTGATCTCCGGCACAGCTTGCGATCGTCACTGCATACACATCTGACAAACCCTGTTCGTCCTTCACCAACGTACCATGAGAAAATTGACGGATCAGTCAACAGAGAATATCGGCTACTTTTTCTTTGAGCCATAATTTCAAGGGTGATTACATAAATACGCAAAAATACAAGAGAATCGTCGAAGGACCTCCAATATGGCGCCCTTTTTGCAGCACCAACGAGCATAGACGCACAACGCTTCGCTCAGTTGTACGCCAAGTACCTGACCAGATCAGTTATTCCCCCACCACTTGTTAGTCGTTGCAGTTCCCACTCTCTGTACAGGCCCTAGGGTGCGTTCTGCATGTAGCACCTTTTTTATTTTGTTTTTCTACACCTTACATGACAGGGAGATGCCTCCATATTTGACCCTGCTCACACCCCTGGGCAGGGACATGGTCAGCCATGGCCTTTCGTCGACCCAACCCCACCATGAGGCGTGTCCTGGCTTGTCTTCTTGGACTCATATATCCTTCCCAAGTCCGACTTCAAAGTGAATAATACCTCGGATATCATTCCTTCTATCCTAAGCTATATCGACTTGGTCATCTCTCGAGCTACATTTTATGTGCTTGTCCCTTCTTTTCATCATCTAGTCCATTCGTTTCAAAGTCTCCTTACGAACCATTCCTACCACCTCAAACGAATCTTTACATGCTTGCTTCTTGAGAGACCAGGCCTCGCTCACATTCCTTTCCGCTTAATTTACTAAGATTATACTCTGCTACCCGCTCCTTATTGCGCCTGCTCTTTACTCCGTTACTTATCTCGGGAGCGGTTTCAAGCTTTCTGCAACATACCGACCCGCCCGTGAAAGCAGGACAGAAACATCGAAACTACACTGTGTTGGTTGTACCTGCTCAGCTTGCACTGTTTGGTCTCACTGCCTTTCCTCCGTATTTAAATCTGCCTGCTCCTATTCGATTTGCGCCTCGTCCAAATGCTTGTTACAAGGCAATACGACACGGAACATAGCCGTTGGCCATTCAGCAAATACGACCCATCTCGTAACACGTCCAGCCCTCGCATGTCGAACTCTCACGATGTTAACGTCGATCTGCCGGCACCTTCGAGCTGGCAAGGACACAGCTCCGGTCCTTCCCATGCAAGTGGCGGGTATTCTCAACCGTACACTTCACGAAGTGACGCCTCGCAGCTTTCTCATGTACGTCAGCCGGCAGAAGACAAAGGCAATTCTCTGGGAATCCACATAAGATCTGGAACAACACAGATATACTCGTCCCATTTCCAAACGGCAGACCACAGTGGGATTCCTCTGTCAGGACCGAAGCAACCGGTACTCCAGCATGATAGCTATGGGATGAAACCCAGCATTTCGGCAACGGAGGAATCTGGTAATGCCTCGCAAGCCGCAACAGCCGTCAGCTTTGCGCCCCTCGGTCGCTCAGCATCCGAAATATCGACCTCTCAGTCGAACCAAGTGGGAAGAGTCAACTCACCACCGGACGAAGAAGATGACCTTGACGAAGATGATATGCTTGACGGTGACGAGAACTCGTCTCAAACCCCCGCAGAGCGGGCAGCTGCTCGACGCAAGATGAAGCGATTCAGGTCAGTAGTCTTTTGTTCAAGTCTTGAAATACGCGCTTACCATATCAGACTTACCCACCAACAAACCCGATTTCTCATGAGCGAGTTTGCCAAACAGCCTCACCCCGATGCCGCACATCGTGAGCGATTGTCGAGGGAAATCCCGGGACTAAGCTCACGCCAGGTCCAGGTGTGGTTCCAGAACCGGTACTTAGGCCCTTGTGTATAATTATATGGGTAGAGCTAATCATGATTTAGACGTGCCAAGATCAAGCGACTTAATGTTGACGACCGCGATCGTATGATAAAGATGAGAGCAGTCCCCGAGGGTTTCGATAATGTCCAGGCGCTTCATTCTCCTTATGGTGCAGTTCACGGTATGAATTCTCCTATGCCCTCACCGGGACAATTCAACACTCAGTCGTACGCCCAACATATGATGCGACCTATGATTGTCGACGCTCGAAGGAATGATACACACGAGCATTCTTCACCGACCGGCCTGACCCCAGGGTTTGGTGGAATGACATACAGCCCTGCTGGTAGCATGGCCAGCTCGAATTTGGCATCTTCACTTTCCCCAGCCCCAAATGACCGATACCAGTATGGCGGCCATTTCTCTGCATCTCTTGCGGGTAGCCCGAGAACTTCACACCCATTCGGACAACAGCACGGGCTCGGCACCCCTATTGAGATCCATCGTTCAAGTCCCCACCCTATTCCGCCGCCGTTGCTTCGTGAGTCTCTATCTCGAGCCAGGTCAGAGTCCTCACAGTCGCCGCTAAGATCCAACATGACATGGAAAGGGGATATCGTTGAATACACGTACCGAGGGGCGAGCAGCACGAGCCCAAGTCTCTCTGACCGACAACCAACTCTGTATCAGCCGACGCCTATAAGTCACCCTTCTGGCGGTGTCAGTGGCTATGGAACCAACCCCATCCCCAACAGCAGGACACCTCCAGGAATTCAAACATCAAGGGCAGGCATCTGAAGGGGCTTGGAGCTTTCCGCCAGGCTATCATTGTCTGTTATCGCACAGTGATCCTCGTGTGTAAGGACCGAGCTACTCTCAATTGCCCCATTCAAGTTACCAGTACAAGTGCACGCCGCCGCTTGAGATCTCGAACGTTGCTCAGGTACACAGTACTCATTACACCAGTACGCGTTGGTACACAGCGTTTCTCATTGCTCTTGCAAGATACCGAAAAAAAGCATTGGTAATTGTATTATTGGGCTTGTTCATCATCTCTGCTTCCTGGAAGCGTCTTGCCACTGCCCTATTCGTTGGATTCACTGCCTTTCTTAATCTTTTTTTGTTTTGGTTTACATCGTCACTTTTTGCTGGGCGCGCCGAGGAGTGTTGAGCTGGGTATTTTGATAATGATCACGACCCTTTCTTTTGTCGTTTACGGGAGGCGAGGTAATCGTCATGATGATGAGCATCTAAAGCTGGTATTTAGTGGAAAAACATGAAGGGGTTTTAGTGGAGGTTAATAGGCGCAAGTGTTTTTATCACTGGGTTTGGTTTTGGGATAGACTGGTTCTTCTCTCCTTCCCCTGTGCCTTCTTGGAATGAGGTATTAGGATACCAGAAGTAGCCTGTTAGGTCGGGATCAGCCCTGGTGGCAGCCTGTATCAAGGTAGTTCTGACGATGAAATGCAAAAACCAAAATATTTGGAATCGAACAACATCTAAGCGGTGACCACGACGATGATGGCGGCTCATGTATCCTGTTGTGTTGCATACTGATCTTGTCTGGTTGTGTTTGCATTTTGTGACGACTCTTTATTACTTTGGTCGGTCTATGCAAAAGCTGTGTTGATCGATGATTTTCTCTGTTCATCAGAGTTGGTCTCTTTGATAAGAGACCAAGCTTGAAGTATAACCTAACCAACGACCAATCATTAGCTTTTGGTCCAAAAGATTCAGAGTTGATGTATGGGGTACAGGCAAGCTCTTTGTAGTCAGACAAGCCAGTTTTCCTTACGGCAGCCAAGTGGTTATCAGTGATGGGAAATATCAGGCTGAAAACAACAAGCAAGGCTGCTAGGTTTACCAGATGCTGGGTGTCATCACAATACTGTTTTGCCATGAACATGAACCCGATGAATATCTAAAGACTTACCATGGACAATATTCTTTTTAGATCAAGGCAATAGGCATGCAAAAGAGATTCACATCACGGTACATGGCCCGATAGAGCTAAAGTCCTTTCTTTTTCTTTTTGTCCCTTTGATCCAGGACAAAGATTTCTTAAAAAGGGTCAAGATATGTCACTTGCATCAGGTCATCACCGCATCATGGTAGCCGCACGAGGGGCCCTCGTGATGATGGTTTTAGGCAAGGTTACTAAAGTGTACTCTTGACCACGAATCCCGAATTGTTACAGTCGCGTAGGGTCGAGCAGCTGACAGTGGTTGAGGGATAGTAGTGGTCTTGTTTGTATAGAAAAAAGAGAGGAAATTTTTCGGCGAGACGTTTGCCATCTTAACTGACAAAAAAAGAAAGGTCATGTGACTGACATGAGCGGGCCGGCCTACCTTGGCACCTTGGTAGGCTCCACCCCGCTGGAGCTGGAGTGAGATGCTAGGCGACGGGACGGGACCTGGAGACCTCCATACAAAGACGCGTCGGTAATACTGTCACGAATTGCTATACACAGGAACAAAGAGACATTGATTATTTGCATGAGTTGATATACTAGAGGTGATGAGCATTAAATCCGGACATTGTTTCAGCACAGCGTAGTAACTGAGACGACTTGATTCGGTGGTGTGCCGTCCGCATTGGATTACGAGGCTGGCATGGACTTCAACTGTGACTGTGACAGCGACGGCGAAGAACTGGTTAATAAATGCAGGAGACGTTCATCCCGGGATTCTTTGTTCTTGGGGGCAGCCAGCCACTCAAATTAACGGACCATGTTCCCGAAAAGTGGTTTGTGAGCCGAAGACCACTGAAAGCGCTGGAAATAGCGGCTTGCCCGTGCTGGCAGGTTCCTGCCTGCTAGCCGCTGATTGGCTTCACAGGTCGACCCATTTGAAATTGCCTCGCCTTTCAGGCTCAAACTCTGGCGTGGGCACGAGTCTAGTACGATTGAGGTTAGTGCCAAGGCCCTTCCTTAATCTCCTACAGGTATCTTTTAGTTCGAGTCGCACCTATTGTCACAGAAAGGTGACTTCTGGCGTGTTAGGTTTGGCAGTGATTATTTAGCAAGATACGTACCGCGTCTCTGCCTCTCCCTCATTCCAAACCCAATACACTCAACTCCACACCTTTCGCCCCCGATTCAACCTCTGACAACCAAACCGACCATCGCCTTATTCGACGTTAACCCTCGCTCTACGACAGCGACATTCGCCCATTTCCCCTCGGATCCGTCGATTTTAGATACCTAGATTCCCAAGCAACACCGCAGCGAACATATAGTCCGCCTGCGCCGCCATCGCCCTCCTCACCGAGTCCTGAGAAAACCCAGCGCCAGTGCATGACGTTTGATTGAAGAGAGAAGCGGAGCGCAGCGACTTTCGGTCGTCGACCGGCGCGACTCTCGCCCACAACCCTCCCTCGCGGAGTCGTCCACGATGTCGTTCCATCCTCAGACTCCCCAGAGCCCATCGCAATTCTCCTCCGGGACCTCGGAGCCCGTGTTGAGCGTGGCCACCTCCATGACCACCACGACCACGCCAACAACTTTGCCGACTCCTGCCCACAGCGTCACCGGAAGCGCCCATCACGACCTGGCCATGGCTGACGATTCACCTCACAAGCGGAAGCGCTCCATGGACGACAGCGGTGACCGCGATCAGAAGAAGTTCCATGTCGAGGAAAGCAAACTGGGGATTGAGGACCTGCATCTTGATGTGGGGAAGAAATACCTGCTTTGCCAAACTCGTAAGACTCCCTTCACAGCCCTTTTCCCGCTCCTTGCAGCGCCCGGATCCTGCTTCTGAACGAGAGCCTTCAAATTTTTCCATTTTGCGGGCATTATATCATATCATCATGTGATTTCCGCCAGAGAATTCTTTGTTAACATCAATCGTTTCTAGCCCACCCCGAAACTTTGCCGCGCGTCTCGGAAGACTTATATGATCTGTTCGATCTGAATGCACTCGCCGCCGAAGTAGCTCGAGAGAAACCCAATGGAGAAAAGAACGCACTACGTTCGTCCTATACTGGCCATATGAAGCGCTTAGGTGTTGCTGGTCACTGGAAAGTGCAAAGGACAGACAAGGACTCCAACGAGAAACCCGACTTCTTTGACATCCTTCACATGCCTGACGAAGACTGGGACAACACGATCGTCAAAGGCCAAAACATCAAACATGGATTATTACAGGCAAGCTTATCTGCCCTTGGACGGTCAGTCACTATGACCAAGGGTCCCCTGGGCAAGAAGGACTGGGACACGTCGGTACTGGGACTTCAGTCACCAGGCGGAGACTCGAAGCTACCATCATCGGCAAGGCCTACCGCTCCCAACACTCCCCTAAACGTTCCTGGCGCAGGAGGACGTCTAAAGGCTCAAGGGGCCTCATCAAACGATCCGAACCGACCAAAGCGTAACGTCAAGAAGCGAACATATGGCGACAGCAGCTTCGAGGGTTACGGCGAAGGCTACCCCGATGATGATACAGCCATGGAAGGAGGATACTCAACAGGGGAAGGAGAGGGCGGTCAGAAGCGACGCAAAAAGGTAAACAAGCCTCAGCTACCTGTCTCGAGGTCTTCAGCCAACTAACTCAAGCTCATATAGAACCCGGGCAATGCCTCTCCGTATCCAAGCGCAATGCGCCAACAAAGCTACGGTCCTGGTATGGTGGGCGCATGAGGCACGCTGTTGATGCATCTCATTTGTGCTTCGACCAGCCATGGCACACTCTTTCAAACAAGCTCCTCCCGGATCACCCAACGAATAAACCTTACCGAAAGGGGGTTTGCGGTTTCTGTTGAGAGAGAGCAACATCATAACACACAGGTGCCACTTCTCTAGTCGCGTCCAGGTTTCACAAACGACTTTTTCACCAACTCTTCTCACGTCTTCTTGTATACATGCCATGCTACGATTCCGCCAGAGGCAACACTCCTGAAATGGAGACAGACGCAAACCCAAAAACATACGGTCGTCCGTCCTAGGATTCGTAGCGGCGAACAAAAAATCACTGTGCAATTTGCTTTGATAGCCCAGCGGGCTTTATCTAATTTTGGTCTTTTTACTTTCTTGCATTCTGATGGGGCGGACACACCAACTTCGCCGCCCCAACGAGCACGGCGTTCGGACACAGGAGAGAGGGGGTTTATGGTAACGGCCGGCCGGTATGTTAATGCGGTCACGAAGGTGAGGTAGGTAGGATGGGCATTCAGGGGGATTCAGAAATCATGGTTTAGTCGACAGCGATTTTCTGATACAAAACTATACGCTAAAATGCTCAAAACCAATAAAATCTAAATATCTGAAAAGGCATCACGCTTGTTTTCTCTTCTCTCCCGATCCTGTATATCGTAGCGCATGTCTCATTACTTCCGCACACCTTTCTGTAAATCCCCCAAGCATGAGTATCAAACAAATTGACATACAGTATAAACTCATTGAGAGTCACATTACACTTGATCACCACCAAAGTTACCATTCTCAACTGTCGGGTATGCACCAGTGGTCATCTCAGCCCAGCTCCAGTCCAGTGTCATGGGCAAAGAGAAGAGGTCTTGTGGGAGGAGTGGTTGTTGAAACGCCGATACTGGCATCCCCGGAGAGTTCATACCTCCTTCGCCATAGCTCATTGCTGAATCAAAATCACCGTTCTGATGAGGTTGCGGTACCGGGAACTCTTGCGGCCAGCCAGCTGACATTGCTGATGGAGAAAGATCGTTCATAGGTGTACTTATGGAGAACGATCCCATCGAATCTCCGTTTGAAGGTGGCGACAGCTGTGCTTGTGAAGATCTTCTATGAGCAGTGGAAGACACAGAAGCAGATCGTGCCGATTCTTTGGTAGCGTTTTGCCAGGCGGCGGGCGCACCAGCGTTGGCAGATGGTTTGTTTGCTGAGTCCTGGTTCTTGCGCTTGCGTCGAGAAGACTGCTCCTTTTCAGCCTTGTCGATAACGGCCTTGGCTATGCGCTCGAATTCAGCGCAAATGCCGAGCATTCGGTGGACACCTCCTTGCTCAGCCTCCTGTCCGAGCATAGAGAGGAAGGTGACAACGATGTTCATAAGTCGGGTATCCGACTTTGCCCTGGGATCGAGAGGATTCTGGAGAATGTTTCCAAACAATGTTACTAGTGCAGAGACGGGGAAGTAAAGAATCATCCTGTGGATGTATGTTAGTAGTCTTCTTTCGTAAACTAGACTCAAAGACTTACCAGACACAAGCAAAATCACCCTGAGGCACATACTTCAGCAGTGAGACAGAGGCTCGTGCTGCCGCTGTGCAAAGCGCCGCTGAGGAGAAGACACGCGGGTTGAGAGGTCGGGCATTCAGGCCCTGGATAGCATAGTTGGCCAGTCGACTAGTCCAGTAGCCGTGGTGGACCGACATGCGATGGATTGTCGTAAGGCAGTTATAGTATGTGAGGTGCAACATAACAACGTGGAGGATCAGGGGCGTGTGGGAGGCGTTGATGTCATGTTCGGGGCGATAGTCGATGGGAATACTGTCCTTCCACTCCTCCAGCTTTTGATCCAACTCGCCGATAGTATGGAGCAGTTCACCGTCGGATTGTTTGGTAGCTTGAACGGAGTACAATCTCTTGTAGACCTCACTCTCAATGGTGGCGAACTCACACATGACTCGGAAGAGGTTCATCTTGCCCTTGCCATCAGCCAGTGGAATATTGCCAATATTGTCCGCTGGATCGGCGTCTGGAAGTTCAACATTCATATCATCATCGTCCTGAGCGGGCGGCCGACCGGCTCGGAGACAAAGGTCTTTGTCGAGCATGTAAGCGATCCAGAAGACTCTCTTGCGTTGCTCGATCTCGATAGGGTTAAGGTTGAATCCAGTACCGCGTTTGTGAAGACCAATACTCTGTGCCAGACGCATCGCCGCTGAGACCAGTAAGAATGTAGGCTGCGGGTTGGGTGTTCCTTGCAAGAACAGAGCCATGCCGAGAAGAGCCTGAACGCTTAACAAATCAGTGTTGCGCATTGTCAACTCTGGAAAAACACCGATGGCGTTCTTGAGGTAGCCCCAGGCCTTCTCGTCCTCATCTTGTGGGACAAGATTGCTCATAACACGCAGGCGGTGGGCGATGGCCAGCGCGCAATTGAGGCTTGCCCACCACCCAGATCCTTGGTACGGCTCTGACGAATACTGCATCTGTACCAAATGCATAAATGTTGGCTGATGAAACAGAGGGAAGATACAGTTGAAGTTGTCAAAGTAATCCTGAAGTAGAGATAGAGCTTCAGTCTTGGGAGGCAAAGGCCGGAAAATAGGTCGCTGGAACAGATCGCCAAAGACCTCAGGCTTCCAGTTAGTCCACTTGTGGTCGTCGACAGAAATATCCGATATAGTCCGTTGGAAAGAGTCGTCGCCAGTCTTTGAGTTTACCCACGAGACTCCCTTGGGCGAGAAAATGGAGAAGCCAGAAGATGAGCCTATTACAATTCAATAAAGAGTGCTTGGTATGGTGGAAATTGGTGACTTACCGATATATCTAGTCTCTCCGTAGTTGTTTGTCACTAGGGAGCACATCATCTCTGATAGAGCCTCCACCTCCTCCGGCTCTTCTACTTTCACCTCGTCTCCGTTCGCATTTGGTGCTGGAGCTGTTGATGGAACCGCCGAAGGAGCTGGCGTCGCTGACTTGCGCTTCTCGTCCTTGGCGATTGAGTTGGGTGAAGTCAGTGAGCTCTGAGGAGTCAATGCAGCGCCGTCTATGGCAGAGGGAGCAGATGTGGAGTGAGTTGGGGAGTTTGGTCCGGATCCAACAGCCATTGACGCTTGTCTTGACTTGTGTTGCCGTTCCATTAACCTCTTCTCCAAAGCGCCTAGATCATCATCGTCCTCATCGAGGAGCCCTGCAAAAGACAGGTGAGTTTTCTGCCATGATCAGGAACTATGCGAATGCTTACCAGAAAGCCTCAAGAGATGTTCCATGCGATTCAAGCGGTTCTCGAGACCCTCAATATACTTTGCACTTGGAATTTGTAAGCAATTATCATGGCGGGCTGGTAGGCGTGGGTGACATACCCTTTAGGAGGAGCGCGCTTCTTCTCTACTTGAGTAAAGACACATTCGGTCTTGTAGTTGATGCAGTGCGTACAAGATGGCATCTTACCATCGCACTTGATCTTTTTCTTCCGGCACATATCGCAAGCCTGTGGAAATTCCCAATCAGCACTCAGAATCTAGGGGTTGTGCGTCCGCTCAAGGCTCATACCCTAGCAATTCTCCTTCTCTTGGGGTCGTTGGCATCCTCGAGCATCATAGCCGAGTCATTAAACATCTGTGCAGCTATTTCGGGGTGCAATTGCGGTATACCGTCGTAGCTACCGAAGACTTGTGGTGGTGGGTGATTCATGATGGGAGGGGCCATGCCCGGGACCTGGAAGGCCATATGATCCATCTTGTTCGAAGTGGGAGTCAAACAAGTCGCTAATTAACGTATAGTATAGTATAGTATAGTAGAATAGAGTAGAGCAAAGTGGTCGACGATCGAGGTGCGCAAAGCGGCGCGAGCGGCGTATCCGTGTGTTGATTGTACAGCAAGGACCCTGCGTGCAATTCGAAAGCAAGAGCGAAAGATGCGTCGAGCGATCGGTGTGGGCTCGAGGATTTGTTGTAAATTAATTATCTATAAGCAGATCATGGGGGTATTGTAAATTGACGCGCAGAGAAAGTTTGTAGTTGTAGCCGTGTTGTGTGGAGAGCGCAGTTGCCGTTGCAGTTGCAGTTGCAATCGAAGGAAGGTCGAGTTTGGGGTAAATCGCAGATCGGAGACGGCGGGATCGCTTAAAGTTATGATACAATAAGTGTACAGTAGAGTAATAGCGGCTGACTGGCGGCCTGACAAGGTTGCAGGGGAAACGGTTAGTTAAACGAACCGAGGACCAGACAAGGAGACAAGGTCGACAAGAAACAGCACCTAGGACTAGGCGACTAATGACTGACTGCCTACTACCCAGGTAGCCGAAGTCGTGGCCCAGGCTAGACCGGAATGATTCTATGACAACCACTCACCCTCTCTCAACTGTCAGACTCGGAGTCGGGGGGGAGAGGGGGGGTTCTCTCTCTTCTCTCTCCCACTCTCTCTCAACGTGACGGAGACTGAGGTGGGGTGGCGGAGTTTTGCTTTTGGTGTGACAAAAGGCTTCTTGGCGGGTACAAGTACCGTTCGTGGGTTGTTCTGCAGGCGTAGCGTAGCGTGTCTAGTAGGTAGCGTCCAAGGTTAAAGAATGTACTAGTTTTTTTTTGGCTCTTGGAAACCAAGGAAAGTAAAAGGGAAAAAAAAGGGAGAGAAAGAAAAGAAAAAGAGAAAGGAAAAAAAGTCGCGATGTCAGGTTTTGGTGTTGAAGAGAGAAAAAGAAACAGAGACAGAGACAGAGACAGAGACAGAAAGATGTATTAGAAATCCACCAGACACACGAATTGAATCAAAAGCATGAACCGGCAAGTCCACTATCCGTTTACCTCGTCTTGCTACGGATACTTACCTCACGTTGGATCGGTGAGACAGAACGAGTCGCAGGGAAGCCCAGGACTTAATGCGCGGGTATTTGTTTCGAATCAGGGAAAGTACCATAGAGAGAGAGGACGAGTAGTATGCATCCCATTAAGAGGCAAGTTGACCGGCAGTAGTCTGAGTAGTACCTACCTAGTCTACAGTATCAATCAAGGTAATGGTGATTAATAACAATTTAAACGACCTAATAAACCTGGCAGTTATTAGAGGTATCCTTTACTTTTACTGCGTAACTACTATAAACTACCAAACCGACACAGCCAATCGCATCAGTTAGCGAAAAAGAAATGAGCCCACTACCTACAGGATTCAACCTCTTCATCAGTCAGTCATCAGTCAGTTGGCAATCATATTAACAACATCTACCTACGGAGTACTAACCTACCTACTCAAACTGATACATACTACTCAAATAAACTCGAACATCAAATCCACCAGCAATGAGGAGAAATGATCGTCAAAAGACTCCTGAATACCGGCATCCCACAATCCACTTTCATCCTTCCATATATATAAATAATACAGGTATACTACGGGCAACAGTGAGAAACCCGAATGCCTTGAACGTTGTTGTAAACTCCGCAACCCTTGTATCACTGACTCGATCAATCCAGGGTGAAGATACGGAGATTCAATTCTTTGTCATTTATTTTATAGTTACTCCACATGTTGCAAGGTCTTTCTTATTCTTTTCTTCAACGCTCAGGGTACCTACCTAGGTAGGTAGGACTCTTGACAGTCGACAGCAACAAGGCGCACTACAATCCTACAATTCCACAAACCTACTGCACAATAAATACATACCTACGCATCCGTCACTAAGTTAGCCCGTTCTCTAAAGCCGCAATTAGCATAGTCTAGTCACTCCAACCTAAGGGGTTCACAGAAGTTATATCCGTGGGTATTATTCTCAAACCCACGGTCCAGCCAAGTCCAGCCCCCCCAGAGTTCGTCCATCAATTCAAAAGCGCTCAGATGTTTTCCATCCCAGGTCATTCATCCATCATCATGATCATCATCATCCGTTACATGAACTTTTAGCCACGTTGCGCGTCCTTGTAAGGCTCAGGCAGATCCAAGACGAAAGATGCACAACTCCGAGTTTGACAAGAGGCACACGAAAAAGAAGGGCAAAAAAAGAGTTGATCCTATGATGACGTGTCTCAGACTTAAAACACACAGACGCTGAACAAACCGTTGGAACCTCACCACTGGGAGACCAAGTACTTACCCGCAGCCAGAAACCATGGAACCAACCAACCAACCAACTGTTCTGAACTTGTTGATTAACGCCCAATGGCAGATTCATGTTGGCACTTGGCAGCCCCCATCCCGAATACGTCGCTTCATCCGAACCTGAAGACGAGGGGGCTGTGCAATCCTGAGACACTTTTCACATGGCCTTGTCGACCTGAGTGTAACCAAAAACCAACTTGCAGTAGTGTTGGAGAAAGTAACCTCAGCGGGGGGGGGGTTCCGTAAGATCAGCAGCCGTCTGATGCTATTCCAGAGCCTCTTCTAAGCGTTATAAACTTTGTCAGAATTAGGTAGTTAGTTACTCCAAGCTTACACCGTAGCGTACAGTATTATAGGAATCTTGAGAGAACAGAGGACTCACTATTATTAAACCTGGTCTAAACTCTCATCAATCTCTGTACTGTAGCTTTATTCCCACATGTACATATATGTATTATGTGTGAGCACAGATGGGGTCACATACGCAATTACCATCCTGTCATAACAAAAGGGTCCATCAAAAATTCAATTACCGTGTTTCCTACCTCATCTCTAGACTTTCGCTTATTCTTATTCTTCTTCAAGGCCCCTTGTACCTTGTCTCTTGTTGTTTCGGGTTCGCCTCGCATAGTGTTTGATGGTCGTGTACCCGACTGCGTGCCGAGAGCCTAATAAGACTCAAACAACTATATCAACTGATACGTCACGGAGAGATTTCAAAGGGCTAGTGTCGTGGAAAGGAACCTTCTAGGCCCCCATGTCTTGTTCTTGTTCTTGTGCAAATCGTGCTTGAGTTGCGAGATTGCTATTATATACACCAGCCTTCTCGCTTGACTTGCCGCTTGCAAGTTCCATCAAAAGGGCTACTACCTTCCTCGTCTCCGGGTAGCAAAAGCTTGTTCGCAATCGGTATGAAGGACAAACCGGTTTAGCCAGTGTAATCCTGCATCCATATCCTGTGCATCCCTACTCTGGGTTCAAGTCTTTCGCTAGCCCCTTGCCAGTTCAGGTCGTAAAATCGGAAGTTAAGAATAGAAAAGAGAAAAAAGGAAATTCATAGCAGAAATGGATGTTAGTGAGAGTCAAGAAAGAAATCGATCGTCAAGCGTCGCAGAGAAAAGTATGTGTTTCGGTTCAATTAGCCCAGCTTCCTCCTTTTGTGGTAACCCCCTACCCATCTTTATCCTTTTCACCTCCGGATCTAAACTCCCACATCTTCAGGTTTTTGTACTTCCGAAAAGAGATCCCCCCAGTGGTGTCATGACGACCACGTTTGAACGCCGAACAAAATGCTTCTCGCACCACTCATATATGTGGCCAAGATTGAAATGAAGAGAAATGCAATGACCAACAGTAGTCATACATAGCTGGTGAGTACAGCACCAATGGCGGTACTAAATAGTACGGCAAGATGGTCGTTATGCAGTAAGAAATGGACAAAACGCTCAGGTATCAACAGATGGCAAAGCAATACGAAATAGCAAGCAGATTCGTTCATATCCGCTCCTGGAATCTTGATGGCGAGCCAAAGGATCCATCACGAGAAGTGACAGATCCTGCCCCCGTTGAGCCTCCAAGGCCATCCCCTTCGGGTTTCGGTTTCGGAGGATCAGTGAAGGGATTTGACTCTGTGACCGGTGTGCGTGCCGGGCCTGATCGGATGACCGGCACACCACTTATAGGACGCATCGGTGTTCCGAGAGCAAGGTGATGGGATTCTTGCTGGTTGGGGTCCCATGCCATGGAACCTCTCCAGTAGTCGGAGGTGCCGCTCATAACGCTTTCTCGATTCGCTCGGCCGCCGGAGGAAGGAGATCCAGTCCGAGGATCAGAGTAACCATCCCCGCCTGCTTGGAGGACGGAAGGCAGCTTCTTTCCTGAAACACGGTAAAATCCTCTCTCACTGGCAGGAGCAGGTTCGGTGGTCTGTTGTTGCTTTTTGCCTATCAATCCCGCAAGGACGGCAGTCACCGCAGTAGATGCACTGGAGCGTTCCGCCATTGATCCGCCGTCAGGGCCAGACGTTGGACCACCAATCGACCGCGTTGCAGACAGATTCCCTCCGAGTATGCCACCTTCGGGATGCTTCTTCTTGTACCTGAGGGCAAACAGGACCAAGAACGCCAAGAACGCCACACCCGTAACGCCGCCCACAACACCACCAATCACTTGTTTTTGCTGAGGAGAAAGGGTGCCAGTATCCGTGTCGTTGGTGGTTGATGTGTTTGTTGGTGCTGGGGGTGGGCCGTCAGCCGTTGCGTCGCCACCAGCTCCTCCGATACTTCCTTCGCTATCGTCCGCTCCCCACCAGCCCGAAGACCAGGTTTCTTCTGCCGAAATGCTCGAGTAGACCGAATCGGAATAGCTTTGTGTCGAGAGCGTAGGATTTATGGAAGAGGTAACAAAAGTGGAAGATACGACGATGACAGTGGAAGAGCTGCGAGCTCGTGCAGCTGTGTTTGATGTCGTCGGTATTGTTGTTGTAGAAGGGTTGGGTTCGGACTGTGTCACATCCGTGGTGGCTTCAGCAGTTGCTTCTGAAGTCTCCTCGGTAACCTGTGTTGTTTCCGATGTGAAGTCGGATGTGGTGGTCTCTATTTGAGTTGTTGATTCATCCGTGGTGGTAGCGCGAAGATCATCTAAAGTATACGTATGTTGTCAGTCATCACATGGCCATAAACTCTAACTATCTATAAATAGGAGGGGCGAATATTCGTACCAGTGGTTACGAGAGTTTCCGACCCACTAGCATCCGTAACCGTTGTGTCAACAGCGGTAGTGGGCGCAGCTGGTGACGTTGTTTCTTGACTCGCGAAATCAGGGTCCGCAGACGTCACGGGGTTGGTTGGAGGGACCAGGTCGGATGGCAAGTCGGCTGTAGGAAGCACAGTGGTGTCGTTTACAGGCTCAGGGACTGAGTCGGATACGGTCGCATCTGGGATTTGCGCAGACGGTAAGGGATTGGTCAAGTCGGGTGTTTCCACGGCGGTCGGGGCGGCAGCAGGTGGAGGTGACTGGACATTGTAGCTCTCAGCTGCAGCTGCAGCTTGAGCTGGATCCGACGCCGCAGCCGCCGCGGACAGCTTGGGCTCCGGGTCAGAAATGGCGGCGACGGTGATGCCCGAGGCAGAATCCACGACGACGGTAGCAGGTGGTGCAAAGTGGGTTTGGACTTCAATGGGCGAGCCGGCCGCGTCGACAACCTGGATAACCGACACAGTCTGGACAACCTGGGTGAAAAGGTCCTGCTCAGCACGAGGTTTTAGGGCATTGGGGTCGGCGTGAGCGTGAGCTTCAGCGTTGTCGGGTGTGGCAGCACGCTGGCGGAGGTTGGCTGGCGAGATGCTTCGATGTAGGCGTTGGTGAGAGTGATGGGAATGGTGGCCGGTCTGGTGGAGCTGGAAATGACTGTGATCGGCTGGTTCGTCGCTGGTTTTATCATCAACTGTTTCGAGTCGATGCAATTGCAGATGGGCGCGGTGGAGGATATTATGAGTGATGTACTTTTCGGTTTTGGTGGAACGAGTGTGGTCGTAGTCGTGGCGATGATTTGAAGCAGAGCGAGAGTGATGATGTTGGAACAATTGCAGTTCGGTCAGATCCGAGGAGGAAAAGGAAGGTGATTCTGAGCGAGACAGGGTTGGTGGCGATTGATCGGCATGGATATTATCCCTATCCCTATTCCTGCTGGGGGAATCCTGATCCATATCCAAAGCGATATCCATATCCATATCCAGGACCTGAGCGAGTGAAGGCCCGCTGGATGAGTAAGTCATTAGTTTGATCAAGTCAGATTGAATGCGTCGTGGCCGCGGGCGTGGCCCGTTTGGTCGGGTTAGGGGACGTGGCAATGATGGACCGATTCTCAGTTCTCACTAGCTTTTGGGTGCTGGTGAGTGCTGTAGTTTTAGTGGACACTGGCCCTAAGGAATTGCGTAAAGGTGGACGTAGCCAACTAACGCAAGGGACGTGCACCAGCCGGTTTCAGAAACGGGTACCCTAAAATAACAACACGAATTGAAAGAAACTGAGTGGTTCTTTGTTCTTTTTGGGGAACAGGGAGAGACGAAATGCTCCCGATGCGGCGATCGTGTTGGCTAGTGTCGGTTTTTTGAGAGAACGTCTTTGCCAATTGTGTCGACGAGTGCAGGATGAATGAATGGGTCTCAAAGTAGTCGGCTCGTATTTTCCTAGTTCGCTTCCTTGTTGAGATGGGGGTTTTTTTTTCTTCTTTTTTTTTTTCAGAATAACGAAGCACGAGCAAGGGAGGGGAGAGAAAGGAAACGAGTGTAAGAGTCAATTGCTGATTCAACAAAGCAAAGGATCCATCAGCCTCCAGAGACGAGATAGCCGAGTCAACAAAGATGACACAAGTACTGATCACTGACCCAACGCTCACGAGACAGACAAAGGAATGGACTGCTGTGGGCGGAGACAGAGAACAAAGGACGAGGTCCTAAAAATGGTGGTTCAGAGGATATTTCGCCTCTTGCACTTTTTCCTTGTTTGGTTCTCTTGGATTCCTCGAGGTTGATGGTTTGAGCTGTGATTAAAGACAATTGATCCCGTCGATGTTAATATCGGTTGGTTGGAGGGTCCAGGAATTAACGAGCGACAGGGTTATCGTGAGTGATGTATTGTGCTTGTTGTAATTGCGTGGTGGTTTCCTTTGCATTCGTCTTTTTGTATAGCCCAGCTCTCTTTTTCTGTTCAGTTCTTCGATTTGTTTCTTCTTTTCCTTCTTTTTTCCAATCTCTAGTTTCCCAATTACGATTATCGACGATAACACAAATAGGGAACGATAATTGTTGTTTGTTGATGTTGTCGTCGTGAAAGTCGTAATGTTGTTCGTCCAAGTTCGTTTCAAAAAAGGAATGACAGAGGAAGAGGAAAAAGAAAGAAGAAGAAAAGAGCAATGCCTTCGGAAACAAAGAGAGAGACAGAGAATAAGTGATAAGAAGCGAAAGAGAGAATAAAAAACAAATACCAAATTGAAAGAGAGTATTAGAGTTGGTCTTGTCACAGACGGTAGAGAAGGACAGAGAAAGGGCCAAGCAGGAAAGAGCGATGGAGCGGACGGGGCAAAAAGAGAGACAAGGCAGGAAGTAGAGACAGAGACAGAGACATGCGGGAGGCGCCTACTAAAATGAACCCGACACAACACAAACACGACACGAGTTTCTCTCTTCCAGTCTTTGGTGGTGACCCTTTTTCCAGAGGTCGTGCGTCCCTACTATACTAGACCACCTACCTACCTACGCAGGTACCTACTGTAGGTACCTGTCTTTTTATTGTATTACCTGCTGTGCATACCTACGCACATTACGGAGTAGTGCCTATAAAGACATGGATCAAACTGGGGTCCCGGTTCTCCAGTACCCGGAGCGTTTCCCTTCCTCAACTCGGCGATCATGCCTGGGTTCAACTAGGCCTTGAAGATGAGCGGTTATGGGATGGCCCCGAGATGGGAGATAATCTCGCTTGAGATGAGGTTCAACCAAGAGGCCAATCACGATCAACTAGACGTACGACATAACGACATGGGGGGCATCAGTAGGGCTCCATTAATTTCTTAGGCTGTCTCCACGGAATACGACAAGAAACATGATTCGAAGAAGTGCTAGCTTGAGGCTGTTGCTGGAATACACGTGCAATTGGGCATCTCATGTTCTGGTTGGTGCGATGCTAATTCTGTCTTTGACCAACAGGCATTCACCTTTACCATATTCTCGACGGAGACTACTATGTAAGTATCGGCTGTGCGACGTGGTACAAGATGAAATTTGCTTTGTCTGTCAAAAGTCACGCTTAAGCAATTGTCCTCAGCAAAAGCAATGCGCATCAGCTACAAGGAAACATGCTGTATGTGCTGTACCTTTTTTCGTCCCACACATGAGCCACAACTGCACCTAAAGACCAGGGTCAGTATCCCGTACCTTGCAGGTTTGTCTCCTCTTTCCGTACTCTTTTTTGCTTTTTGGCTGCGAACCAAAGGGCATAGCTCAAGTCGCTACCTGTCTAGCAGCCGCTCAGACGATGGCCCCCTTTCCGATCCCTGGCACTGGCGCTGTCCCATCCAATAGTTAAAACACACTGGTAAAACGCATGTTCCTGGTGCTTTTACCTATATAGTCTCACTTACTACTATAACAAACTCCTCTTTATGTGTTGCTACGGCCGAAAGGGAATTTAGCTAGTGAGGGAAAACAATAACCCATAATAAACAGTTCAGGCCAGGGGCTGGTCATCCTCTCGTATGACACCCAGTCATCTCCATTCTCATTGTTCCTGAGAGAAAGTGGATGAAGCAACGCAATCGGGGGGAAATTAGACTTGAGGGGGTCTTTGAGCACGCGCGTGTCACGGAAGACTTGACGAATCGGGGCTAACATGACATTTGAGATTCGATTCAAAGCTTGGCATTGGTTGAAAGCTATTCTTCTCTGGTTAATCGTTGTTTGTTGTTGACGATAATTCCCCTAATTGTAGAGGTCTTGCATGGGGGGTTGTTGTGCTGTGAAGTTGTAAAGGAGTAAAGGAGGTAGGTAGGCGTTCCTGGCCACTGGCTTCAACAGCTGTCAGTCTTGCAGAAGTAGATAGTAGAGTTTTCAGAGTGTATCATTGTTTGACTATCAAATCATTAATCAGCATCGATGCTCCATGGTAGGTTAGATAGATCGTCATGAAAAATGCCCGACAATCTAACTCATGTAACGTCAAACCTGTTGAAATGTTTAAACATGCCAAACTGTCTACATAGCCTACCTCTCTCTCTGTATGTCTCTCCTTTTTTTGCTTGTATGTCACTGACTAGGAATGGAATTGCATCCAACTAATCATGACCCAATTTCCAAGACAACCCAGGTCTTGGAGAAAATATGCCAAAAATAACACACAGACCGATGAGCCCAGGCCTAGGTCGAGGCCATGACATCCATCCATCCATGTTATGGGTCCAGTACAAAAGTGCAGCCCTGGTCTATGACCACCTGAGCGCCCTGCGACAACGGGTCACTGCTTAATGCTTGTCCTCTTCGTTTAAAAGTCTTTGTCGTCTGTATACCTGGAGCACTACGGATACAGAAACTTCGGGCTACGGTTCGGCGGGTCCTGGTGCTTATTATCTCGTATATACGGATACAAACAAACCTCAGCCTCAGGGTAACATTAACTCAGCTACCGCTACGATTGTAAAACACTCGGCAAACTATTGTTTCTTAGTCGGTTTGCTGTAAATTCACCCATGTTTTGCGCGGTTGAGCGGGTGAGCTCGGGATGGGGTCCGGGCAGAGACAGCTGACGACCATGCGCTCCCACATACCGTTTCATGCTTTGTGGGATATCATAAGAGTCTGATCGGGAATGTGGTTCTTCGGGTTCAGGCTCTCAGATGTGTCATGCTTATGTTGTTAAGAAGAAAGTCTGCAGTCAACGGAAACATGCCTCTCTCATCAGTGACTAGTCTACGACAAGAGTTGCAAAGACAGATCTTGGTGTTGATAGAGGCATGGTAGAAGACTATCTAATAAAAGACGACAGGCACATCTGTATGGATTTTCAAATACAAGGCAATAACAATCTAATAAATGTTTTGAACGAACACCGCATGAAAGGTCTGCCAGTATCGAGCTGCCAGTGTTTGCCAGCTGCCAGTGAATCACATTCAGGAGGCAGGCAACCTGCCTCCTCTCGAGTACCTACCTACCTGCACAAACTACTTTCTCATCTTTGTCACACAGTAGTCGTCTCGCACCTTCTTATTTAGCAGCTTGAGCAAAGATGTCTCCAGCGGCGCTTGAGACCATCCCCAGGGAGACTATTCAGCAAATCGCATCCTCCCTGAATCTTGAGGACGTCAGAAGCCTTTCATTAACATGTCGCTCGCTTCGATCAAAGCTGTATCGACTGATATGGTCCCGTGTCTTGATTCACGGTGGTGAGCGTGACCTATTATGCCAGCTGAAGACATTCGACCCCGAATGTGAACATGGTCGTGCAACTCTTGCACTCGTCAAGTAAGCAACTTTATAGATTATCATTTTGTTGAAGACGTCACATACGGACACAGGCTATCGGTATGGGTAATGACCGTATCGAACTGACCAGGGCCCAAACAACGAGTTGCGACATGTAATGACTTTGAGCACAGGAATGCGACCATTCTCGAGGACATGACGCAGCCTTGTTACCACATTGATGTATGGGATGTACTGAAATATCCTGTCTATCTTACGTACCTCGATTCTATATCAGAAGCGATCATGCAGACGCTGCAGGCCATGACCTCCCTCGAGTCGTTGAATCTCAACGTCTTGGGACTTTCAGGACATCAGGAGCTCGAGTTTTTGGATCTCCTGCAAGAAGCACCGGATTTTAAACTCCAACATTTGACCATCCGAGCGGGATTCGGGGTTGCAAAATCATTCATTCTGAGGTGCTCGCATGAACTAAGGTCCCTGGATACAGATGTTTTCAGCATCTCCGCGGGTATTTTCAAGTCCAAAAAACTAGAGAAGCTTCGGATACACCTTTACTTCAATAGAGTGCGTAGACTGCTCTATCAGCATCCATTGACTGTCAACGAAGACGAATTTGAGACGCTGTCGCTACGCAAAATCAGCAATCATTTTCCAGCCCTCAAGACGCTCATTCTTCATGAGACCAGGACATATGGCACGGGTACAGATAATGCCACTTTGGTATGTCTCCTTAGGTATCTGTGGCCCAGCGTGCTTACTGACTTCCTTCACTCTATAGGACACAGTGACTGCCATTATCGCCAACACATTGAAGAAAAGATATCCCCGTCTAGAACGTCTTGCCTTCACTCCCATCTGGTTGCAAGCTTATGGCATTGAATTCAGTGAAACGTTTTTCGACAACCTAGTGGGACGCATTGCTAGGGAACACCGTGTATTAAAAGAGATATGTGTTCTTAGAGCGCCGCCTCGGTTTTATCAATGGAAAAGGGATCGGGGTACTACTACACTGCAAGACTTCCACGATATACCTAATCTTCGGGGGTTCCCATTTGGAGTTGAGGATTAAACAGAATATCACCGGATGGATTTTTGGGCATTGAACATGGAAATGTACAACGTCGGGAACCTGGCCTCGAGGCATCCAGAACGTTGACCGCTGAGAGCTGAGGGACAAAATAATTGAGCCAGCTTAGGTATCTCGGTTTATACCTTGATCTGGGGTTACTATCTTGGCACCTTGAAGCATAGGATCCTGTTCTAATATACCCTGGACTAGCACGAGTGAAGACAACTAGTCTCTGTTACAATACCAGGTGCCCAAATTCTGTGTTCTCTTGTGCTCGTCACATCTACCTGTTTTAGCAGCAGATGTCAATGTCATATACTATTGCATGGGCGATGTTGAAACATACCACGATCCACTAATAGGTATAGAAAGGGTTGCAGGGTAGGTTCACCGTTATCACAGACCTACCTATAGATAGGTAACTAACAACGACCTAAAGTTATTGTTTGGTGTTGTGCACATAAGCTAATTGAGTAGTTCTTTCTGCCTTTAATGACTTTAATATTTCTTTCTAGCTCAGCTCGTTTATCAGTCAGAGGTCGTTATTTTCTCTACACGCGTATAGACCTCGATTAGAAAAGTTGGTACATCATATATAGTCAAAAGTTGGCAGCATCTAATTGGAATAGTGCACACTACATTATGCGCATCAGATCTTCACTAATAAATCGGTTTTGTTTCTGCCCAGTGAAAACAGCTACAAACTGATCGGATTTGGCACTTTTTTTTGTTCAACATTGACCAAACCAAGGCACAGCCTCTTCAAGGGTCCAACAATTACCCCACGTTTTGTTTTATCACTATCACTCACTATCGTTCGTTAATAACCTGCATCTCGTCACCTCATTCAACGTCAACTTCAGCATATCAATCAGTGTTGAGAAACTCACAACTCAATACAACTAAGTTAGATAAGGTAGTCTCTGAGCATATCAACCATCATGGATCCCTCCTCCTCACCACCACCTCCAGCCTATTCAGAGATGCCTCCACTACCACCAAGAAAACCAGTCAACTCTTCTGTTCCAGCTACATATCAATCCCCACCCTCATTACCATCTTCTTCAGGGCCATACATGCCAAGGCCATCTTCAACTTCAGCTCCAGGACAGTGGCTCGGGCCAGATCCGCGATCTTCGTCTACTCAGTCTCTGTTACCAGATACCTCTCTAGACAACCTGTCCACACCTCATGGAGATTTTCTAGGTCGTCGAAAATTGCTCATCATTTATATCCATGGGTTCCTGGGCAATGACCAATCGTTTCGATCGTTTCCTGCTCATGTTCATGCCCTCCTCGCCAACCTCCTTGCAGACTCTCATGTCATCCATTCAAAGATATATCCACGCTACAAGACTTATCGCTCTGTAGACGTTGCTCGTGATAACTTTAGCGAATGGCTTCGCCCTCACGAATCACCCACCACAGATGTCATTCTTGTCGGTCACTCTATGGGCGGTATTTTGGCTGCTGATGTTGTTCTCATGGTATGAAATATATGTAACTTTCTCTACACATGAATATTGCTAAACACAATCACAGCCCAACCCAGGTCCACAGGGCACTTATCCTCTGAAGCACCGAATCATCGGTCATGTCTCCCTAGATTGCCCATTCATTGGCCTTCATCCAGGCATCGTTGTGTCTGGTATATCCAGTCTATTTAAACCAGCACCTGCACCACCCCAAGATGACAACCAAGAGACTGCAGTTCCTGGCAGCCCAGGAACTCCAAGCCTAGCAGACCCCAGTGTCTCTTCATTATATCTCACAAACTCTGAGAGCTCTGGTCTAGGATCATCGACCAGCCTTCCTTCAGTAGCATCTTCATCCCGGCCTCAACGCGATCCATACCAAAGCCAGCCTTTCTTCAACCAACCCTTCTTCAATGATTCGGGCCTGCAAGAGCGGCCCTTTGTCCAAAGAATGTTCCATTTCGCCAACAAGTATCGCAACGAAGGACTGATACAAGCTGCTGCTAGACATATCTTCTCCTACCTCGAGTTTGGCAGTTGTCTTGCTGATCCGGCAGGACTCGAGGCACGATACCGCAACATTCGTGCCCTCGAGGATGTCGATGAGTTCCAGTCAGGGGACATCAAACCAGGATCCTCCCAGCATATGGTGAGGGTTCGCTTCGTCAACTACTACACTCTAAGTACCGGCCGTCCAAAATCACCCAAAGGAACCCCCAAGGTGGGAAGCCCTCGAACAGAGGACCCAACTTCTCCAGAGGCAAGTTTCAATTTATCACAAAGTTCAGCATCTTCATCGTCTGTTGAGCTAGACTTTTCGCCAAACAGAGTGGACGCAGAGGACTCAAATCACTTGTACGCACGCCAAGAAAGCCCTATGCCGAGTATCACTCTGGAACATCGTGATACAATGGGCAACTCCAAAAATCACCAAACACTACTAGATGCAGAGACCAAAACTTTGAACGCCCGCGCATCGAACAGCACAATCAAGGGCAATTCGTTCGATGAAAATGAGTCGGTTACTTCTGACATGAACCGGATTTCCATGCACAGCATAGATCCCACACCCATTGACGAAGACATCGCTTCTCTATCACCTCAAGACAGTGCTGCCCCTACACCACAAGACCAAGATCCTATTGCTTCTGTGGAATCGAATGACGCAGAGCCACAGAAAATGGACGCTGACCTACCTCCTCTTCCGGACCCCCCTGCAGCCCCTGAGCTCCCGGATCCAGGTATGTATACCGAGAAAGACGAACGAAAGCAAGTAGAGCGTGAGGTTAAGCGTCTCCGTCGTGCTTACGATAACGCCGTAAAAGACCATGCCAAAGCCATACGAGAACGCGAGAAACTCGTCGAGAAGCGGCAAAAGCGTGCGCAAAAGGAGTCAGAGAAGGCGCTCAAGGAAGCTGCTCGTCGAGAGAAAGAAGCGTTGAAGGAATCTCAGAAGAAAGAGAAGGACGTCGAGAAGGAGCAACAGCGCCAATCTTCTGAGCGGGAACAGCAAGCTCAAAAAGAAATTGACGACGATCAAGATTACCAGCAGTTCAAGGCAGAAGAGGAGGAAAGCCAACGGGAAGCAGAAGCTGAAGCTGTTGCAGAGGCCCGCGGTCTCAAATCAGCAAAGCCAAAAAAGCTGCGCAAGTTCTGCAACTTGCCTACAAAAGGCGGCAGAGTTGAAGACCCAACATGGGTCGATATCTATATGGCAGACGTGGACGAGGTTGGTGCTCACTGTGGCCTATTCTTCTCAGGGCCGCATTACGAGAAGTTGGTTGGGGATGTTGGCAATCGGATCGTGGGTTGGGTGCAAGACGACTTGACCAAAAGGACAATTCAGGAGATGGGCATGTAAGCATCTAAGATACTGCAAACACGCGCAGGAGAAGGCAGACCTCCATATTCGAAGTAACAGAGAGCTGGGCCTCTGTGATCATTAGCCTATACCCTCGGATCAATTAAACATCTGCTGGTTGGTCCAGATAAATTAGAATATTAATCATAAATTATTCCGATATGCTTCATCTCCCTGTTGCATATGATGATATGGTATTTTGATAAACAGGCATCCGACAAACACCCCGTACCGACCGTGCAAACATTGATGCATATGTTCATTTTTTGTGTTTGCCTTTCCCGCATCTTACGAGACATTACTATGTATGTATTGGTATCGTATGTCGTCTTTATGCCTTTGTATGTGACCCAGAATGCTATGCTAAAATGAAAATGCCATTGAATGGGCATATGTAATAATATGCAATACCGTGCATAGATAAAGATGTTAGTATATATCAAGCTCTTTCAGCTGCACATCTAACCGCCTGTCATTGTTCATCGCTCCCTTGACGACAGCTGTGTCCTCATCGACACCTAGCAAGCCACCAACGCCGAGCTCGAGTGTGCCCAGACGAACAAGTACGTCATCAGCGTCCCAATTCCTTCGACCACATATAAGAACGTTGGCGGATTGGTAGGACTCATCGATCTTCCAGTCACGACCAGAGATGAAGCAACCAGTGAGCTCATGCTCGCCAGGTGGAGGTTCCGAGGCTGAATCGGGAGAATCTGGAGAAGACTGCGCAGCACGGAGGAGAAGTGCGGCAATGGGAGAGTGAAGAGCGTCGAGGAGGTCGGGCGACGCAAGTGTGGTTGTAGGGGTGTCGGAAGATTTTGAGTTTGAGGTGTCGGGAGGAGGAGGCGGTACAGTGAGGCGAATTTCGAAGCAGTATGTCGTGAGACGCAGAAAGGAGATGGGCGTTGAGCGGGCGGCAATCTCTTCGCCCTGTGTCTCCCAGTCGAGAATTTGATCATCCTTGAAACCGAGGGAGATGGTCATGTTTGGGACAGCCGAGACATTGTCGATAAGAGGTGTGTCGTCGCCAACTTGGTAAAAGTTCATATTAGGTCCATGGCCAGTATACTCAGGTCGAAGCTTCCAACCGAGCCAGGTCCATGAGGGGAACGGGCCTTGGCGCTGCATAGGATGCGTCGATAAATCAACATCCCCTGGAGGATCGTAAAACCAGCCCAGACCAACGGCAAGTCGGTCTGTCCGGTTAGGATTTGGCAGATTTTTGAAGTCCTTGGTATGGTACAGAGGAAGACCAAGAATGCTATCCAGAGGATCATCTAGCTGAGCATAGTGGTCCGTAATACCCCTGAAAGCGTCTAGACGGTCTTCTGGAATAGTGAACTCACGGCTGAAATAGCCGCTGGCAATGCTCTTGTAGGTGTTCGCACGGTTGCCAATAGCATTGTCTGGAAAGACACGGCCAAGGTTGAGGGTGGGGTGTGTCCGTAGAGGGAAAGAAATCGATTCATGGCAATGCAATGTTTGGCACTGGAAGTAGACTTGTGACGGGGTGAAGATCAAACGACGACGCGCCATGAGACCCTCTTGGTATGTCCAGCCACGGGATGCCCATTTTGAGTTGGCGACTTCAACGTCAGGCCTAGTAAGCGATGTTGTGAAACAGCCAGCCTCTGTCTGCAGCGATAGTTGCTCCTCGCGTGGTACACTAATGCCAGGGATACCGTCTTGTACACCTTGGCCAGCCGCAACAATGATGGTCAGCGCAGATCGTGCATATATCTCTCCCATCTTGTCTAATTGGTGCCGTCTTTCGATTGCGCTGAACTGAGGGAAGCAGAACCGGTCGATCCAGAGATAACGGAACCCAAGAGACTTGGTCACAGATATGGCATCAGTGAGTAATGGAGGTAGCTCTTCGGGCAGTCCCTTGTGGTCCCATTCGTCATCTGTCGGAGTGCCTCGTACATAACTTAGCGTTACATACTCGATCGTCTCTGCATTGAGATCATCAACAAACACCACTTCATTATTCCGACAGTCCACAAGCTTAAGGCCCCGCATCGGTGCTCCTTTCGAAGCGCATGGTGTGTCCTTGTGATTTGACATGCAATAGTCGATCCAGATCCGAGGTAACGCAACGTCAAGCTTAGTAAGTATGACACGACCTCTAATCACCGGCGTAGCTTCTTTGTATCCAGCCATATCATCCTCTCCCTCGATAAGTCGTACGATGTATCCCCATGGTAGCACCTTGCTCTTGGTGCTGACCTCGAACAACACAGCACCTCCAAGCTCGTGTTTCTCCCTGACTCCGAGGCGCTCAAAGGCCTGGCGAATTCGTAGATAAGGTGTGAACTTGCGCGTGGTATCCGGCTCGCCGCCCACAAGGGCCTGAAAGAAGATACAGTATGGACAGGCAGACAGCTCTGCGAGAGTATGAGCTAACGGAATCCAAGGTCGCGGTTGGCCTGGGCGCCAATTGAGTAGAGCGGGAAAGTCGATTGTCGCGCAAATGGCGCATGCTTGATTTTCTTCATCGGCGACAAGGCGACTAAGACCATTTCTTGCAGGTCTCCTTAACTCTGGTCCTGCGCCGCGGCGCCGTCGGGACGTAAGTTGGTGAACGTCGGGTGAGCTTTCTCTCGTAGACGCAGAGTCTTCGGTTTGGATATGCGCATGGGGACTCTCCGGGCGGCCGCGGCCAAGTCGTGTAAAAGCAAAAAGCCTGGATATCTTCTTTATTCCTGCACGTGCGGTTGCATTTTGACCCGCGGGGGGTTTGGCTGCCGCCGTGCTGCCATTCTGGCTCATTGGGGTATTCGAGCGTATGCGAGATTCCTTTGCGTGAGGTGACGCGACAGTGACGGCGGTTTGCGACATACGAGGTCGCCCGTGCTATGGAATGGACAATGAATAGGAGAGTGGTTTAGTTAGTTGACTGGTGCTTTAGTACACACACGCGGGGCTGCTGGGATGAGTAACGGCGTCACCGAAAGGGGCCGGTTGAGTAGCGGTAGCGGGGAGACAGGATGAGGGAGAGAACGCCCGCTATGTTCTATGTGATGGTGGTTCTTCCCCTTTATCCTGGTCCCATTGTACTGAAACTGATTGTTGAGTCGAAAGATGTAGATGAATTGACTAAGTGTAGCATGTAGTAAGAAATGAAGGGAGAATTAAGGGAAGGGGTACACCTTTAGTGGTGTGGTTGTTCTTGGCATTTATCCATGGAACCACGACCAAATACCCCGAGGTTACCTGGGTACTGGGTAGTATTGGGGGACCAATCTGCTGGTGTCTACCGTATTCTCCTCTGTGGACTAGACTTGATTGTTAGGAGCATAGTAGATAGGCGACTGGTTTACTGTATTACGGATAGATCTGAGACTAGGTAATTCTGTTCTTGTTGATTTGCTAGGGGGTTCAAGTTCAGACATTGAGTGTTCCAACACAGCATAAGCATAGCCTATGACTTCCTGTCGGAGTTGATGCATTGTTCACAGAAAGACATACATTTCTAGGTCAATCTGCATATCAAGTTTGGTATAGTCTAATAATGAGACGATCCCCTATATCAGACTCTGGATATTTCCCCTCCACAGATATTGCCTTCCTTGTTGATACTGGTCGAGTCGCACTAGTTTGTCATACCAATACTAATTCTGCCAGAAACGCCAGATGGGCATTATTTCAGTCAAGTCAAGTCCATCAGTATATTGGTTAATAGTAAGATGCGCAGCAGCAGCAGACAAAAAGCTTGGATGTTGCCGAAAGACCCTTAAGATTAGCTGCCCCAAAGCTAGACAAGTCTGGACTCTGGATGGAAATGTCAACTCCATTATGTTAGTAATGTGGATATCTCTTTAGGTCTTTTTAGCTGGGTACTTCTGATAAATGCTAGTACACAGGTAGTAGTTAGTTGTTGAGTACTTCCACCTATGGACTCTGATGATGGAGGTGATAATTGCCTCTCATCCAAGGTAATCTATCTTGTTGATGAAATAGATTCCATTCTTTGGTTGCATTGGCATATTTATCCGGATCTTTCAGTGCAGACGAAGCTAACCAAGCCCGGGAATAACCAATGGTGCGTCTCCATCTCGCATCTCGCTTCCGAATTTGGGACGAAGGATGCTGCAGGGGCCGGGGTATAAAGACAGGGCATTATTTTACAGCAGACTATAAAAAAAACATTGCTTTTTTGCTTTGCTTTTTCCTCTCGAAACATGCCACCCTTTTGCTTGGCCTGGAAAGCTTGGCTGGTAATCAATTCAAATAGTCAATCCAACTTGAGAAATAGCCACTGTGTTTCATGTTTTTGCAAGAAAAAAGTCCTCCAGAGTATTGATAAGCTATCCCATCCCATCCTACATTAGTACCTACTATATTTTAACGCTAAAATTGTGTTCGGTGCAACCATCTCGACCGATTCCACGTGGAACTTTTATGCATTC
This sequence comes from Fusarium goolgardi, assembly GCA_014899075.1. Lineage (NCBI taxonomy): Eukaryota > Fungi > Ascomycota > Sordariomycetes > Hypocreales > Nectriaceae > Fusarium > Fusarium goolgardi. The sequence continues at coordinate 24,082 of JAAVUI010000161.1, read as the reverse complement.
GAGACCTCCTCCACTCTACTAAACTTCTATTCTATCCCCTAGAACTAAGAGACCCCATTGCCACAAAGTCATCGATGATGATAGTCCAAAGGAGCATGAACTTGCCGACGAATAACTTAACTAGACTAGGTAGACTAGATCACGGATCCTTCGGTCCCGTATTAACTTCTTGACATCATGAATGGGTAGATCGCGTACGATCAGCAGAAATATTATGATCTACTCTTTCTACTGCAGTCTAGCCAACGGTGCAGCTGTTATTTCAGCCCGAGTCCGTGCTACTCGACGTCATTTTTCCAAGATGGGAGGACCCTTGATTCGCAGACCAAGGTCTCCCTCTCTCTCTCTCTCTCTCTCTCTCTCTCTCTCTCTCTGAAAAATGGACTAGTGGTACAGGGTAGCATCTGCCAAATTTCTACGACTGGTCGTGTGACCTCGTTTTACTTCTACTACAAAGCTATATTTGAATTATGAGGCACTAATGACGAGTTGCAAAACTCTGTCAATGTTCAAAAAGATATGGATATGGCCTACGTACAATTCTGGCTTGCTGAGAAACCAAAAACCATACCGAGATCCCAAAAGTCAGTAGGTAACTTTCTCCAACAAAAAACGCAACGAGTCAGCTCACACAGCCACATGCCAATGTCGGAGACTTAGCATAGAGTGAAGACCTCAAACCCAAAAATACTAAGAAATTCTTATTGTGTTCTGGAAAGCTTTCCTATATCGACTAGCCTAGGAAGCTGGGCCAAAGGATACGGGGTCCTGACCCTGTACCCCTTGGTATTTGATATCGATATGTGTCTTTCCACCGCAGTCAAATGCATATTTTGTCACTATCTCAACCCCAAGACGCTTATTTAAGCATAGGCAACAGTGCTATCATGTCGAATCTTTCCGGGAACGCCAATGTTGACCTCTCCTCCCGCGACGCTCGGTCCTCTAACCACAATCTAGGTAATGTTAGTGCACCGTCCCTGTGTACAAGGGTTTTTAACAAAATACGTACATGTCCCTCAATCTTTTCATCAGTAGTCTTGTGAACATCAGTGTCCTTCAGATACACCTCGACGCTGGTCAGTGGAGGCCCAAAGTGCGTCTTGGCGTCGGTAGGGAGTCTGTAGTCGTAGAAAGCAGTCTGGCTGATAGCACCAGCGACCTTGGCGGCGGTAAGAGCATACACAACCCTCGCACCCGTGAAGATGCGCAGATCAGACAGAACATTTGCAGACAGGAGAGGAGTATCAGAGCCAGCACGCTCGGCCACCAATACCAGGCGGAGTTTACCAGGAGTCGTGCCAAGCGAGGGGGACGCGCTAGAGAAACCCGAGAAGAGGTTGGATGTCGAATGGACACCCTCCAAGGCTAGAGATCGAGTAGACATAACATGAGAGATGTTGGCCAACGCAGAGCCAAGTCCGGATGTGGATTCTTCGTGAGTCTTGAGAAGTGTCTCGGGACTGGCCACCAGAACTGTAGGAGCAACACCTTGAGTTGCGAGAACCAAGTCTGGAGACTTGCCGGCGACTGAGTTCAGAGCGATGGAAGCATTGGAGTAGAGAGCGCCCAGCGTGACCACAAGGGTGTAAACATTGGTAAGAGAATCGGCTGGTAGAAATAGATCGGATGGGTTGATGCGCTCCTTGGTTGGGATAGCAGCGAGCTGAGCTGAAATGGCCGAGACAAGGTTGGCCTGGCTGAAACGCACCATCTCTTCGACCTCGCCGGGTTTGGTCTGCCAGAAAGTAACGAGGTCGGAAGGAGTCTTCTCGGGATCAACGGCTGGGAGCTCGCTGCCGGCATGTGCGGGGGAGTCCCGGAGGATGTCCTGCCAGGTAGCAACATTGATGTTACCGCCGGTACCTTCAGGAACCTCGTTCCAATCCATGTGGTTGCTTCCTTCGTCCGTCACCCAGATGAGCTGTCGAAGAGACGGATAAGCGTTGACAACGGCATCAAAGGGGAATGCGCCAGGAGCAGTAATCATTGTATCGGCGGCGGAGCGGCGAAGCATCGACACGAGTTCTTCGTTGGAAACATTGAAAGGGATCAGGACCGTTGTCAAGTTCGGATAGAAGCTGCAGGCGAAAAGCGCTACCAAGAGTTCGATAGAGTTTGACAAGTAGATGGCGACTCTGATGCCTCCAGCCTCAGCGATATGCTGTCCGATAAGGTTGATCTGGCGGGTAATGTCGTCTAAAGTACGTTAGCGACGTTAGATTGCAGAAGAGATAGAAGCCATACCAAGCTTGTGGTCCACAACGTTCTGCGAACCCAGAACAGTCAGGATTCGTCCCTTGGCACCATTCTCACCACCCTCGGCGGCCTTTCTCCAAACATCTCTCAAGTCGCCATTGCGACCACGAGACCACTTGGAAGCTCCGGCATCCTTCACGTTGAGACCAGTGTTGAGCGGCATGCCGTGAGGAGCAGCTTGGGATCGGTAGATGGGACTTTCTCCTTCATTTCGGACTGACGACGGGACAGCCTGGCGAGCCAGGAGCATTGGGTGCACATCGGGTTCCCGGTTTGAAATGATACGGTACGAGAAGACAACTAGCAGCAGCGTCACCAGGCCGGTCGAGTAGACGTTCCACTGACCAAGCATATTGGTGATGGCCGCATCGAGGCTGTCGAAGACACCCATGGTCAGTTATACGTAGCCTTCGGCTGTCACTTATTCAAGTGTTGTGTGGTTCGGCGGATGGTTCGGGTTCCTGATAGATTGAGGTTTACACAGCGAGAGCCATGTAGATGCAAGTTCTGCGCCGAGCAGAGGTGAAACTTGGTTTGGAGATTACACAAAATCTCGAGTACGAGGTGTGGGAGGGAATGAGGCGAGACGCTCAAGCGAAACGTGAGGTGGAATAGAAGGATGAAGGTGGGGAAAGCTCAGCATCCGTTGATGGCTGAGCTTCACGTCACAGTACAGCTGGTTGCCTCTCATCATGCCTGTCCGCCCTAGGTATGATAGAAAAATGGACTGCCTGACAGCACATGGTCTATTAATATTTTAACATATCGAATGTCTTGTTGCCTCTGCATATTGAGCGAAGGTTTCATACATTTTGCTGCCCTTGGCCAGCAGGATCAGTTCGTTCATCCTAATCATGGCCCAAGGCTATGAAAGTGAAGCTATGACACAGTTGCCTCTCTCCAACTGAACCCTAGATTTTTTGACGGGTCGATCCGACACGCTATCTTTCCATGTTGTAAGTCTTTCGTGTTCACTACGAGCATTGCATTCGTCAAGCATATCAAGTATCCTCTTTCAAGTTCGGGATCATGCAACGTTTGCTTTTATCACAAACCAAAATCAGTTGTCATCACTGGAGAATAAGCCAATGTAAATCAAGGCGTTTTTTTTATTCAGGACTCCTCAGTCCAGTCCAGTCTGGTTATCTGTTCTACTACGGGAAGCATCATGGCCCCGTGTTGAGAAGCCTCGTGACCCATTCATTATTCCATGAGTCAAAGCCTTCGTCGTGTCCATGTTCCTCCTAACTTGCAAAGAGCAAGAGCTTTTGTGATCCTTTCCATGCCGTGCCGCCCAAACCAAATGCCATAACCTATGGGCGTCGCGCGGCAACGCTCGTGCTCTCCGATCTGCTAATAAACAGACGTAACCGTCCTGTTGACCATTATCCTTTGTTCCCTCTAAGTGCGCTCATCGCTCTCCCTCCGGTCCCCATTCCCAATAGAGACCAGCGAGCGATTCGTCACCAGAGAACCGAGAAATCCACTTTTGTCTATGTGAACGGCGATAACATGACCCTCTATCGTGAATGCGTGAAAAATGCCTTGGGATGATAAAAGCCCCGGGTAGACAGCGGAAACATAAACTTCGTAATGCTGTGTCAGATCTGTTGACTCGTGTTCGAGTCTAGATCCATTGCATCACAGCGTGCTCCCAACGCTTCCAGCTCCCCACATCTCGGTCTAAGGGTATCAAACGAGGAGTATGCCGAAATCAAAGAAACGAAATCTATCAGATGCATCGTTAAAGCCCTGGGACCGAACACTGCCTGTTGCTGTTGGCAAAGAGGCATTCGTCTGTCTTCGCAGGTCATGGTGCCGCCGTGTCGTTCAAATGCATGCAACCAGATAACACTAAGGAAAAAAACAAAACAGAAATCGCAAATGTGAGATGCTGCAGAGCCAAGTGTCCACTAGCATCGTGTCGCACCCGAGGGATGCGAATATCTCAATGGTGTAATGTGTTTACCACCAAGAAGACTGGGCGCCAGGGCCGCTGGGGTTGCCGTAACCACCACCGCCGTAGCCAGCGCCGCCACCGTAGCCAGCACCTCCACCGTAGCCGCCGCCGCCGCCACCACCAGCGCTGAAGCCAGCACCCTGAGATCCAGCGTTGAAGCCGCCGCCGCCGCCGCCGCTGTTGTTGTTACCACTAAAGCCGCCGCCGCCGAACTTTCGGAAATCACGAGTGGCACCGCCGCGACCACCGCCGCCACGGGAACGACCACCACGGCCGCCGCCTCCAAAGGAGGACTCACGAGCAATTGTCTCGAGGAAAGCGGGGACCTCCTGGTTGGCCTCCTTGAGCAAGTCCATAAGCTCGCGGACAATTCCACGGTTGCCACGGTTGAAGAATGCAGTGGCAATACCAGTGTTTCCGGCACGACCAGTACGACCAATACGATGGACATAATCGTCAACATCTGTAGGGAGATCGTAGTTGATGACGTGAGTGACGTGAGGAATATCAAGACCTCGAGCGGCAACAGCGGTGGCGACCAGGATGGGGCATCGACCGTTGCGGAAGAACTCGAGAGCACGCTCACGCTCACGCTGGGTACGGTCACCGTGAATGGAAGTAGCAGGGAAGTTCTGGTTGATGAGGAAGTCGGAGAGCGAATCGGCCATTCGCTTGGTCTCGACGAAGATTAGAGTGAGACCATTGGCGTGAGAGTGGAGAATGTCCAGAAGGACGGATCGCTTGTCAACATCCTCAACGTACTCAACCTTCTGAGTAATGTTCTCAGAGGTAGAACCGACACGACCGACGGAAAGGAAGATGTAGTCCTTGAGAAAATCACGGGCAAGCATCTGGATGTCGCGGGGGAAGGTGGCCGAGAACATGAGGGTCTGGCGGTCCTGAACCTGGGGCATATCCTCGCCTTCGACAATACGGCGAATCTGGGGCTCGAAACCCATGTCCAACATGCGATCGGCCTCATCGAGGACGAGGTACTTGATGTTCTGAAGGGAGATGCGGCCTCGCTCTATGAGATCGACCAATCGACCAGGAGTAGCAACAAGCAAATCACAGCCACGCTCAATCTGTCGGAGCTGAGAGCCAATATCGGCACCACCGTAAACGACACAAGGTCGAACCCAAGAACGGTAGGCGAACTTGCGAGACTCGTCGAAGATCTGAGACACGAGCTCACGGGTAGGAGCAAGAATCAAAGAGGTGGGGTAAGCCTTGCGCTGGCGACCAAACTGACCGGCGGCATTAGCGGGCACGGGCGAAGGGCCGTTGAGGAAAGCCTGAGAGAGAATAGGGAACAAGAAACCACCAGTCTTTCCAGAACCGGTCTGGGCACAAGCCATCAGATCACGACCGCCGCTAACGATAGGGATCGAGTACTTCTGAACAGGTGTAGGGACCTTGTAGTGGGCGAGCTCAATGTTGCGGCACAAGTGTTCATCCAGAGGAGGGGTGGTGAACTGGTGAACGGGCTCGGGAACGTCGGTACCGGAAGCCTCAACGGGGATGTCGTCGTACTTCTCGAAGTTGATACCGGTGTGCTGCTTGGAAGGGTCCTCGGCAGTAACACCGAAAAGCTCGCGCTCGACACGGGGGTTAGCCGGGCCAGGGATGTGCTTTCCATCGCGCCATTGTCCATCGCCAGATCCGCGAGCAGTGGGAGCGCCACCACCACCAGAGTGACCGTCGAAGTTGCCGCCACCGCTGTAGCCACCTCCTCGACCGCCCCAGCCGCCTCGGCGGTTGTTGTTGCCCTGGTAGGTAGGAACATCGTTGCTCCAGTTGTTTTGGCGGGCACCGTAGTTCTGGCTGTAAAGAGGTCAGCAAATGTTTGATGCCAAAAAGCTGGCTGAGATGCAGGTAGATGAAGCACTTACTTGGCCCAGGCACTGTTGCCGATACCGTTGGGACCAGGAGCGGCAGGAGGAGGACCACCGTTCATAGCGGGGGGACCGCCTTGGGGACCAGCGGGAGGAGGACCGCCACGTCCACGCATGTGAGGAGGGATGTAGGATCGACCCTGAGGAGGGCCTTGGTGACCGCCTTCATTGAGGGAGAGGCCACCCATGTTGATCTGATCAGCCATATTTGTGGTCGTGTTTCGAGTCGAGAAATTTGTAGAGATAGTCGGGTCGTAAAGACGCGTGAAATCCGAAATAGGTAGATAAAATCTCTCAGATTATCAAAGAGAGTAGTAGTGTTTGGTGAAATTCCCGTCAAAAGTAAAGACAGGAAAAACAAGAGAAAGAAACGGAAGACCAACGCTTCCAATAATTTTCCCAGATGCTAACTTTTAGGCACAAGCAAACGTCAGTGCTGTGCAAATATCCCTCGAAGAACACGCAGAATCTTCAAAGGAAAGACGAAAGAAAGACAGAGTGTTGAGAAAATAACACGGATGAGGGGGGAGGATGAAGAGAAGTTTATGAGATAAGGGTTTGTGGTGGGAAGAAGAGGGAAGAAAAGGGACAGAGTTAAGAGGCGAAAGAAGAGTGGGAGGAAAAAAATTGGTTGGAGTTGCACCCAACTAGGGTTAGCGCGGGCCTTTACGTCGGGGCAAGGTTTTGGAGGGGGTTGCCTCTGCGGTGAGGGCGAGTGGGAGGATTTTAGAGTAAGAGTGGGTCAGGAAAGCCCGTGAGTGGGCGATACAAGCTTCGAAGTACTCAATAAGTATTTTTTGGCCACCGCTCACCTCAGATGCAGCCAGTGAGATTGAAGGAAAAGGCAATAATGCCTGTCAAAGAGATGCTGTGGCTGGGCAGAAAAGTTGGAATAGGAACTAACCCGGTACTTATGACGATGAAGGCACTAGATAAATCTGATATCTTCTGACTGGATGAAATGTTTGTCCTGAATCGTTGCTTCTGGGAATACGTCAGAACTAGACTTTGCTTTTGAGCTGCCCAGGTCACTAATATGCTTCTGGGCTTCTCACAAATTTTTAGTCTACTAGGCGAGCGCTAGTTGATTGTCAGAGATCTCTAGCAAGCTTGTGAAAGTTGAAGTCTGACCTTGACCTTGACGGTAGGGGGAGAGAAGAGAAAAGGCAGACTTTGGACGCACAGATTACCAATACATCGACATTCGCACGTTTGTCATCTTGAGACAATCGCAGTTATGACTCCTAACTTAAACTTGTAGTTGGCATATCTACAAGTTTAAGAATATTAAAGTTTATCAAATCTCAACGCAAATTTTAATGATTCTTTTAAACAAGACAATTTGGCTACTGTTTCACTGTGGGGGTTCAGAAAAGGGCGGAGGAAGACCATGTTTGAGTAACAACTCTAGCCATGACCCAGTCAGCAAGGGGCGATTTTAAACAGTGGTGAAGCTGACCTAGGTACTTCTGTGGTACATTCACTTCAAGCCAGCCCGGATTCCGGGGTGGCTACTTGGGTGGGTTTTGTAGCGACTCAAGGGACTCCCAGCAACCGTGGACCTCCTATGACGATAGGTAGGAAGTGTTTGATAATGTACTGATTATTGAAGATTGAGTACCTCGAGAGTTTGATTGTTGAGATACGGTAATTGAGAACATTATTGAACAAAGACAAAAGTTAAATTACCTACCTAGGTAGATGAGAAAATAGTCTTCAAAATGTAGTAGCCAAAGATAAAAAGCGACTATCCACAGACTGTAACGTCATTAACTTCTAGCATCGGTAGGCAACTGGCAGCACAACACAACAAGAAAATTGTTTCGAGTTAGATTTTTTTGGTGTAACACCGGACGAGACATAAAACTGACCCGGACGGAAGACGTAGTATACAGTTATCAAATAGGATAAAAAATGCTTGCGACTCGCCAAACCTCAACAAGCATACAAACGTATCAAACGGAATGATTCAAAACAATTGCGGACACAGCAAATGCGTCAGTTTGCTCTCGAGCCTTGGGGGGCCTGCAACGGCTGCAAGCATCACCCACAGGGATATATGAGGACCCTGAGCCTGCCCAGCCAAATTTGGACGCGCTGTTACAGCTAACAACAACCTAATGGATCCGTATCGCGGGACATCTCCGATAAGCGGGCTATGGACGATCTGGAGTAGAGATAAAATTAATAAAGATGCACTCAGACAGTCAAGTCCATGTCTTACAGAGTCCATAACTATTAACCTATTAATGCCTGAGTACATCTCGTATGTCGAAATGCTTTCTCACGCATGCATGGACATTTCCACGTGCTGAGCTCTCCGAGTACCGTGTTTGTATCTTAAGTACCTGGGTAATTCGAAATTACTTTTCAGACTCTAGGAAGGCCGTCTTCGATTGAATCCAGGACATACAACTATGACCCATAATAAGCTTTTGAAATCATGAACTAACAATAATCATGGTTAAATCTAGTATGTTCAAATCGCGTGAGTCATACATAATCGAAGCGTGACGGATACTTACTTACCGAAGTTACCGTACCGTACAATTTGCACCTCGTGATGACTCGGGATGCCACTCTCTACTTCATTCATATCCCTGTTGATTGACCTCTTGTGGCACAGAGATACTGGCTGGCAAATACAGGAACGCTTATTTAACAACAGCTTGTCTTTCAGCATCTATAATTCGATATCTGTATATCTGGACTGTTGCTTGCAGGCCATCTTCAATATCGATATGGGAGCAGGCAAGTGTGTATCGGATCGAGCTAGACTTATCATAGGGCTGCTTGGCTGTCAGACTGTGACCCAAGATCGAGATGTCAACATCAAGCCATGCTGATACAATTCAGCTCATTTGAGATGTTGTCGCTGATTGGTTAATACGACGAAGACGTATATATGATGTGTTCAGCAAAAAAAAAAAGAAAAAGAATTACTACCAATGCTACGTATGCATTCTAGTATCTCAGATCACCATCGATTGTTTTCTTTTTCTATTCTCCATATATCAAGTAATTGATACTCTGAAACGTGTACACGTATTTATTGGCGCCTACTATTTGATAGGCATAGTGAATATAGTTGAAGGCTTTCTAAAAGCTGTGCAGGGAGCTTGAAAGACTTTGTGTGAGAAAGCAGTGACAACGACAAAGCTATAGTATTCATTGAAGAGAAGATAGAGGTCTGATCTTCGAGAATGTTAGAATGTTCGAGGTAAGCGGAAACTTGCACCGAAAGATTGCTGAACGTGTTCTCATTTAGAAGCTATCTTGCTATACAACCGCTCTAACCTGCACATGGAGCGAGTTGTGGAAGACGCCTGTACTTGGATTTTAATATGCCGTCGAGGGGCTTGACATTATGTAGACTGCTGCAACAAGATCTCATGGGCAACCAGCTGGAGGAAACCATCTTGATGTAAGCATTAGCCTCCAAGACCCATCTAGTAATACAAATTCATGTTTCCTTTCTATTTGTGGTTGCCTCTTAAGCACACTTGACCACCTTGTCATCGTCAAACTCTATGTCCACAATTCCATCTGCCTTGACCGCCTTCACCACCATACCCTTGAAATCAATCGGTAGTCGGCGCTTCAGTTCGTCGGTGCACATTGTCAGAATCTTGATGCCCTGGTGGAGAGTGATATCGGGGTGGTGGTGCTTGTCAAGGATGGAGAGGCAGTAATATCTGTAAAAGCATAAATCAGCACCGGTCCAGACACATTTGTTCATACTATTATATGTCTCTCTAGAATACGGGTTTCGGGAAAAACATACTGTGCGTATCCATGTGCGGCATAAGGAACATCGGCCAGCGACGCTAGGTAGTCGAGCCAGTAGAGGGATGGCTTGCCAGTAATAGGATCAACACCACCCATAAGCAGGTTGACATTGTAAGGCTTTCGGGATCGCAAGCTGGTGGCTAGCTCTCCACGGACAAAGTGGGCAAGAGCAGAGGGGGATAGGTCGGACTCGTTTCGCATCGAGTAGAGCTGGGCATTTCGTTGAATGTATTCGGCGAATTGCACTGAGGAGCTATGGTTAGCTGTCGTCATCGCGGGGCCAGTCGACAGGCCATTGCCGTCACTGGCAAGCTGTTTGAAATACCTGTGTCACCGGCCTCTCCAGAGAATGCGAGCAGGGTGTGCTTGTTGAGAGCTCTGGTCTTGTCATCGGATGCTTTGAGGATGGTGGCGCCTCGCATCGCAGCCTTGGATGCTGCGATGATGGTGAAGTCCTTTCCAGTGATTCCCAAAAGTATCTCCCTGTTACGGGGTATTAGTACGTTTTAAGTAATAGCTGCAGCTTGGATATAGCTTACATGTTGGCGATAGTGTGGTCTGTGGTGGGGGAAGTATTAGATGTGTTGTTGTGGAGGAGTTGGTCAAGATAGTTGTTCAGCCTTCTTCAAGGTCCGGTCCAGCAGCAACCAAGCAAGCTCTCCCGTTAGGCTGTAGCGCTGCGCGTCAACGCTCACCCGGGAGCTTCCCACACCTGGCCTCGATTGTGCCAGTCTCTACCGCCAAATCCGGAAAAACCTGGACCCAGTTGCTGGCTTCTGATTTGCCAGCTGAACTTACAAGGATCCAATAGATTTTCCGTGGTCCACTGTCGCTCAACTTTTTTTTTTCTAAGCCTAGAAATTTATCTTCGAGGTGGGTGTGAAAGTCGTGAACAGCCAGCCAAGTTCGCGACGTTCCAATATGTCGTCCTTTTTCACAGTACCAGGTGCGCAGAAGAAGCGCAAGCGCCCCGAGGCTTCAGAGCAACCAAAAAAGAGAGTTGCTGCTTCAAAATCTGCTGGAAAGGCACCTTCGAAGAATGCCGGCCCCACCAAAAAGCGAGTAGAGCGAGACGACGAGTCTATCTCTGGAAGCGACTCAGACGATGATGGAAGCCTCGACAGCGCATCCGTCGCCAGCGATGTTGAAATGGAGGACAACGAGTCGGATGATGAGGAGGGCGAGACTGCCGCTGAGAGGAGATTGCGACTGGCAGAGCGATATCTCGAGAACTTCAAGGAGCACGTGGACGAAGCTGGTTTCGACGCCGCCGACATTGACCGGGATTTGATCGCCGAGCGACTCCAGGAGGACGTAGCAGAGGGAAAGGGCAGAGTATACCGTCAATTGGCCTCAGAATTCGCCTTTGACAACGTCTCGCGCACCTTCTTCCGAAGCAACACCAACGCCGTAACCGCCATCGCCGTATGCGACCCATACATGTACACCACCACCAAAGACTTATACCTACACAAATGGAAGGTGCAAGACCTCCCTCAATACCAATACCCACAGACAACACGACGAAAGCCCAAGAAGCCCCCTGCGCCTCCGAAGAAGCAGCCGTCCCTGGAAGCCTGGGTAAAGGGCGACACAAGAAAGTCAAAGGACAAAAACTACCAGCGTCACACTGACCGCATCCTCGCTGTCGCGGCCTCCCCCGATGGTAAATATGTAGCCACTGGAGGTGCAGATAACAAGCTCATCATCTACGACGCCCATACTCTCAAGCCCATCAAAGTATGGACGCATCACCGAGACTCCGTTACTGGTCTGGTCTTTCGCAGAGGAACGAATCAGTTGTACTCTTGTTCCAAGGATCGCACAGTCAAGGTCTGGAGTCTGGATGAGATGGCTTACGTCGAGTCGCTATTTGGTCACCAAGATGAAATCCTTGACGTCGATGCTCTTGCGCAAGAACGCTGTGTCAGTGTTGGCGCCCGAGACCGTACTGCGCGTTTGTGGAAGGTCGCTGAAGAGACACAGCTTGTCTTCCGCGGTGGTGCCGTCGACAAGAAGTCTCGACCAAGCGGCGTGAACGCGCGCTCTATGCTCCATGAGGGTAGCATGGATCGCGTTGCCATGATCGACGATGATCTGTTTGTGACTGGTTCTGATAACGGTGCACTTGCACTGTGGAGTGTCCAGAAGAAGAAGCCCGTGTACATCGAGCCCATCGCGCATGGTATCGACCCAGCCCTGGACCCCAAAGAAGCGTCAGCCGAGCAGAACCCCGATCCTGACATCGTACCACCCCCCACACCCCGCTGGATCACAGCCATCCGAACCATTCCTTACTCCGACGTTATTCTTACCGGTAGCTGGGATGGCCACATCCGAGTCTGGCAACTCAGCGAGGACAAGCGCAAGATTGAGTTCCGTGGAGTTCTCTCCAAACCTGAAGACCAAGAACAGGAGTCGACTGAGGAGAACGCTCAGGGCCCAATCAATGGCGTTGTCAATGATATCGATCTTTTCGAGCGCGGCGATAGAGGCAAAGACGGTCTTTGCGTGGTTGTTGCTGTAGGAAAGGAACACCGACTAGGCAGATGGAACCCGCCAGCAAAGCTTGGACGCAATGGAGGCGTCGTGTTTGAGATCCCACGGATACAACGGCAGATGGTGAATGGTACGAATGAGAGCTCAGACGCCGAGCAAGATGAATAAAAAAGCGTAATAGATATTTGATATAACCACAAACAGACGTGGCGGAGACGGCGACTCACACCACCTGCCATATATCATTAGCACCGAGGAGGACTAGGCCTAGCATCCGTTGGTGATCCTTTAGGAGTAGGGTGTTGAATGGAAAATTTTTGTGATTGGGTATAGACTTTAATAATCTTTTCACTCGACTTGTCTTTTCTACTATGTGCGTCGCTTTGAGTATTTTTCTTTGTGACTGTCCTGCCATGATATCGGTCCTTATAACAAACCATCACCACTCTGAAGACCTCCCTATCCATAATTCTCTGTTCTCATAAGCCCGTACAACACAATGCCGCCTATCGGGGCAGACCAATTCATCCCGTCAAGTCGATGGTTCGCTCAACCCCATCATACTGGAGTCCCGTTGGGGAGGGATCCTCGATGCTCTTCATAATGATTCGTTCTTCATCAAAAACACTCTGGCTACCTTGGGCTGGTGACGCTGACGCCTTTTGTCTCGTGGCCAAAGTAACTGAAGGCGAACTGTTTCTCTTTACAGTGGAAGAGATGGATGCTGGGCCTACTTCTTCAGGAGATTCCGGTAATTTCTGTACAAAATTGGGTGTTGAGGGTAGCTTTGTTCCATTTCGTCCAGTCCGCGGCGAATGGCCATCGGTGACCAGATCAGGAAGCACTTGCTGTGCAGTATCGGCTGGGGATGAAGGTGCCGAATGAAAGATTTCCCCTGAGCTAGAGATCTTAGAATCATTGCTCGAGCCGTCTCTTAGAGGTTGGGCGAAGGAAGGATCTTTATTTCTGGTGGGTGTTTGTGGCGGAACCGGCTTTCCGGGAGAAGCAACCGTAAAGTATGCCGAGGTGGTACCTGTTTGAGGAGGCTCTTCACTTGCTGCACGAATCGTGCCGTTCGCCAACATGCTCTTAGGGACGCGCTTGACCTGTGGTGTCTCCAGGTCTCTCTGGGGTATTTGAGGCGAGGATGGGGCGACTTGTGGTGATGAGACAGGCCCCTTTGTTGCTCTTCGTTGTCTTTTCAACTCCTTCTCCTTTTCTAACCGCATGTGTTGCTCCTTTTGAAATTCGAAGAGAAGGTCCCTCACCTTGGCGCGAATTTGCTGAGGTTTGATAACCCACTGACTAGGTTCTTTCTGAAGTAGTCTCCGAACAGCCTCATCTGGATCTCTCAGGAAATTTTCCATGTAACCCAAGACGAATACACCGCAATCGCAGTGATTGTCCTGTTCAGGGATACCTCGCGCAGTCATGCCTCCAGCCCTTTCCGTGATATCAAGGCCCTTCTTATCTTTTGCTTCCTCGACCAGATAGTCTCGTAAACATTTGCAAGTTGGCGTGTGTGCGGCGCCTAGCGAGTCAAGAGTGATGATCCTGGCCTCATCAGTACTGTACTTTTGATTTCCTCCAGTCGACTTTCGTTTGTTGGTTTTGGTAGGGGCCTCGAAATTCTTGACAGTCTCGTTGTCCAAAAGAACAACCCCATCACCAGTCGCCGCCTGGCTTCTGGTTGATCTGGGTGCTTCAAGATCCAACGACACAACAGGCGACGCTTTCTTGACAGGAACCTCCACTGCAACGCCTACCGCTGGGTCGTTATCCTCAACAATGATTGCATCCTGTGGGCTTGAAGATTCTTCCCTTTTGGATGCCTCTGATTTCACCTCCTTGGGAAGGAGACGAGGGGCGTTGTAGATAATAGTCAAATACCAGTGTGCATTCTCATTGACTGGAACCACAATATAGTCATAAGAAAGTAGGTCGACCCTGGCCGTCCATGCTTTGACGCCTTCATAGTTAATCTTGGCGCGATTGGACCTCAGTTTCTCAAAGAAGAAGGTGTTGAAGATGTACACCTTTTCCAGAATTTCTGGTCTCTCTTTTTCGAGTTGGACCTGCAGGTAGCGAAGATAAAAGCTGATGAGGTTGTCGTTGAGGAATTCTCCCTCATCTAGTCGAGCGATATCCTCCTTGTCGACAGTAGCACGGTTCTTTCCAGTTGGGGGGTATACCAAGGACCTGTGCCAATCCTTATCCCAACCCGGGTTCTGAGCCGTCCATGGTATAGGGCTCTTCTCCCTGCATGGCTCTGGGGAAGTCCCTCTTGTTTGTCGGGTCTCAGGCTTACGCTTCCTACTTAGCTCCAGAAATGGATCTTCGACGTCCTCTGTTTCCATTTTCACTTCTTCCTGAAGAGGAGGTAATCCCTGCATTCTGTCCTTGAGCTTTGGACGCCGAGGTGATATGGGCTCTCCTTGAAACGGATCTTGATGTGAAGACCGAGATAATGGTCTGGGTGTGTTTACCGTGAAAGTAACCGGTGAAATTGGGACTGGGGAATTCTTTGATTTAGATGCAAACGATTTAGCATCTGCCATGGCCTTAGAAAACATGTTCTCCAGTTCGCTCCTAAGACTAGTTAGTTTTCTTCCTACACTGATGTTATTGGTAGGAAGCACTTACGGGCGGATCTCATCCAAATGTTCAACCCCATGCAGCCAGGCGATGAAGTGAGAGGCGTTCACAATGTTTCGAAATTTTAACACCAGATGACCAGGGACAATACCAGAGGATGAGCGATGGATGACGATAATGGGGCTTTGAGAGTTGCTGTGTTTAGCGCTGCGAATTGACTTTCTGGAAAGTTCGAGCCATGGGAAAGTTTGTCCACCTTGATGAGATGGGCGAGCCACGTCGGAATCAATATGTAGCTTGACGGGCTCATCTGTCTTTCCAGCCGAGCACGAGTATTTTCCACATGTCGCAGCTTCTAGCGGCAATCCATCAACTTTCGACCCAGTGCGTGTCGAGCTTCGGCGCGCCATGACTGATCCGAAATTGGTAGGTTTAATATCTCCTCGTTGAGCTCGTGAATGAGGAGACTGGGACACTAGCTTTGTAACACTGGTGGACTTTGTGGTAGAATGTCTGCCTGCAGAAGTGCCAGGTTTTGCCAGTTCGTCCTCGGAATCGTGATTGTGCAACTTGTATCGCTTCGGTGTACCGCGAGGATATTCTGTTGCTGGTCGCTTTGATTGTAGGGGAAGATCCGACGAAATGTTGGAGGGCGGAGGGCCATCATCATCGTCATGGATGCTCATAGATAAACAGTCCGGACTTGTAAATGCGGGAGAATGCTGAGGAGGAAAATTACGATGCGCAACAGCAACCGTATCGTCGTCGGTTTCACCAGGCGATGAAGTAACTCTACGAGGCCCTCTCGCCCTGCGTCGGCTCCGTTTTACAGTAGTCCTACGCTGCACGCTGCGGTATTCTGGCACGCCGCTGCCAGCTGCCGTGGTCAAGTTACTGCCACTGATAATACTAGAGCCGCCAACACTTTCTATGTAAGAGCTCTCCCGGGTCAAGCGGCGGTGGCGCCATGGGGATTTGGCACTCGGTTCACTGTCGTTTTCGATTGCTTCCAAGGCTGGTGGACGTGGACTTGCAAAAAAGTGAGATGCACTAGCGCATGATAATTCAGGACCGGATTTCTTGACTCGTTTGTTCGGTCGTTCGTCTCTGGATGCGTCACTTCGATCTGTCTGAGCAGACTGCCCGATTTTCATGGAGCTTCGTGGTTTTTGGTCGTTGATCGCTCTCTGTCTGGAAATAAGTATCAAGCCAAAAGTGCGCTACACGGCAAAGAACTGACCATCCGTGAATTCATCATTTTTGTCTCGTCACCCGGAGAGCTCCAAAGGGTGTCAGCAGGGATGTCCTATCCTATCACTCGAGTGGGCAGGAAGCATACCCATAGTCCGGGAAAGAGTTGGCGGTTGAGTGATAGCGTGCGAGAGGACTAAATCGGATCGATTAGAGTAAAGCTCGGCGCGACGAAGTGCGGAGAAAAGTTAGGGAGAAGGAAAGAGCAATGCGCACTCCCATCGAGCCTTTTCCCTCCTCTGGTGCCCTGTAGACGAAGACTGGGCGTGGGCCTCCAGTTTTTTTCACCTTGACAGTTCACGATGCGTTAGGCTGGAAGGCGGGTGATCTTTTCTGCCAGTCGTGGATGCAGGTTGAGCAGAGTGGAGAGTTAGGGAACCCTCTAGCTGGCGACGGGGCACTAAGAATGTCCCAGCAGAGGTAAAATACCACGGGCAAAAAAAGAAAGGAATTACCAAGGAAATCAAGGAGCAATATTGCGGAGGACGAAAATCGGCGTTGTACAGTCGAGGTTCGAACAACTCTTGCAAGACCATTCATAGGCCTGTTTCTAGTGGGGATGCGCCGGGAAATTTAGTGCGACTTCGGCAGTGACTGTGCACTGATAATGTCAGCCTCGCAGGGTTCATGCTGTTAGAATATTCAACAGAAATAAATGCATACCTAGACAACTTGGGGTTTACAGCGATAATCTGCAGAATATTATGGAAATATATGTTAGCATACAAGTTGGCGCGGTGTCAGCCAACTGTATATAGTAATCGATTTCTTCGACATTTCTCAAATCAGAGGTAATTGAAGTTCCTGGATAAGAGGTACTTACCTAGTACCTACACATCCTGTAGGTCTTCATGAACAGAGAACCCCACAGTCCAATCACAAGGCTGAAACGCCACAGCTCCAGCGCAGACCAGCTAAAGACAGCTCCCAAAACGTGGCCAGTAGCTTTAGGTGGAAGGTAGTCTTCAACACCACGACGCGACATCACCAACGTCCGTCTTCCAAACTCCAACTCTCTTTTCTTCTATCCTTCTCAACAAGATTTCCAAGGGCAAAAGCTGCACCTGCGCCTGAGATAATCGCCCACCATGTACAACTCTCTCACTCGTATTCAAAACACTTTCGGCTTCTTCACCACCGTCGCATTCGTTGTCGCAGCTTTCATCGCAGCTTCGGACTTTATAGCCCCTCGTGCCCCCGACGCTGGTATCTTTGGGGTCACAAACTTCCAAGTGTACACTCCACATCTCCTAATTACACATACAAGTTACTGATTGTCTTCCGTTTCTCAGTGTCAAGGGCCGACCGCATTACTACAGCACCAAGAAGGAGGAATATGCAATTATTAGATTCAACCTGGATGCCGATCTGAGAAGCCTTTTCACATGGAACACTAAGCAAGTATTTGTCTATGTCACTGCCGAGTGGCCCGGACCCAACAATTCGACCAACGAGGCTGTTATCTGGGACAAGATCATCACGAATCCCAGCGCCGACCATCTCCAAAAAATCGGACCCGTGGCTATGAAGAAGCTCAAGCGCAGTGCTGAAGGAAAGACTATCGACCCCGACCGGTAAGTTCACATGTCTTTGTTAACGTCAATCTGCCAATCTCACATCGTCTTCAGTGGCTTCCTAGGTCTCAAGAACCAGAAACCAAAGTATCAAATCACACACCCTACTGGTAAGGTTGCAGCGACAGAGGACGTGAAACTCAAGCTGCACTACAATGTTCAGCCCTGGGTCGGATTTCTTACTTGGGATCAAACTCGCGATCTTGGTCACTGGAAAGCTTTGGGCAATGGCGATTCACCCAAATTCAACCTTCCAGCTATCAAGACTAAGAAGAAGGACACCACAAAGAAGAGCTACTAGATACGCTGGTCATCCAGTTCTAGTATGTGTTTAAAGTGATAAATAGATTTCACTGTGCTGGATAATCTGGTCCCCTTAATAATGTTCTGGAAAGATATTCGTTGCAGAATCCGGTTTTACTCGTGACTTCGTGATACTCGTATCTAGATTTCGTCTATAATACAATCTTCACATCCACAACTTTTATCCCGATACTGGCTATTCTGCAAACAACGCAAGCATTTCGATGTCATATTGCGAGACGCAACATCACGAGAGGTTGTCCATCAGTACTGCCATGCTACAACGAAGCGACTGGACACCTAGCCCTGGCTTCCGTTACCACCAGCTCCTCCAGCTCCTCCATTGCCTCGTCCACGATTAGGTCCTCCGCGACCTCTGCCTCCACGTCCTCGACCACGACCTCTGCCTCGGGGTTGGTCGAGACTTGCAGGTGGTGGAACATTACCATACATCTGTTCCTGAGGAGCGCCGTCAGGAGCAGGAGAACCGTGGTGGCTACCACGGCCGCGACCACGACCTCCTCTGCCTCTAGTACCGTTTCCGTTGGCATCATGGCCTTGAGCCGCACCATTGGGAGGACCGTTTCGGTAAACCAAGGTGCTATGCATGAGGTTGGGAGCACCTCCGCGAGCACCGTTACCTCGACCACGCCCAGGAGAGTTACGACCTTGTGAGTTGTTGCCGTTCAGTGCTCCACTCCATCCGCCGCGAAGAGGGCCAGGGGCTGGCGCATCTCTGTACTGAGTGACCCCAACGTTGGCATAGCCACCATGCGCAGCAATGACAGGTTTTCGCTGTTGCGATTTGCTAGAGGTCGACACAACCTGTTTGTTCGAAGTGTTCAAGACTGAGGATGATGCCACTGTCTGGCCACGGAACACAGGGGCTCTTTCGTTGAGTGTGGTGCCGCTCATGAAAGACGTATCCCACACAACGTCCAAAAGGAGGGCAGTGGCAGTACGACTAATACCAACAACAGTTCCGCGAGTGGCAATGGGGACCTTACCAGCAGCAGACACATAAGTAACTCGATCTCCCAGAGTGAAGTTCTGGCTGCCGAGCACCATTTCTGCATCGGATGGCTTAAGGAGCGCAGAGCGAGGAACGCTACGCAGCTTCTTAATCTCGATGTCCTGAGAAGCAGCATGTACCTGTTCACCGACATGAGCCAATGCCTTGACAATCTCGGAGTCAAGCTGCTCAGCCTCCAGAG
The DNA here is from genome assembly GCA_014899075.1 of Fusarium goolgardi. Taxonomy (NCBI): domain Eukaryota; kingdom Fungi; phylum Ascomycota; class Sordariomycetes; order Hypocreales; family Nectriaceae; genus Fusarium; species Fusarium goolgardi. Next base: position 4,743 of record JAAVUI010000161.1, on the reverse strand, counting down.
GAACACGCTCGAACTTGCTGGTCTCCTGCTTCTTGAGCCAAGCCACGATCTCCTTGACTCTCTGGGAAGCGACAGCGGGATCCTTCCAGAGATCTGTCTCAAGGACCTCGCTCTTTTGTGGTTCTCTTTGGATAGCAGCGAAGAAGTCAGGGAATGCGACCATGTAATCAGCAATCAGCTTGATCGCCATTCCACTGAACTCCCAGCCTGTATGAGACTTCCTGGAATAGCCCAAGACCTTGAGCTTTCGGCCTTCGAACTTCAAGTTCAGTCCCAAGTTCAGTCGTAGTCCTGCAGAGTTAATAATCTGGTAGGAAGAGGTGATCTTGCTCAGAACGAGAGGGTGGATACCCAACTGCTTAGCAACAGCAAACGATGGGGTGTAAGGATTGGAGCGTTCGGCTTGATGGATGATCTGCTTTGCGAAATCCTGCTCCTTGTTCTTGAGGACTGAGACGACGACCTCCGCCTTGTTGCCTGTGTGAGCGGCAACTTCAAGGGGACGTCCATAAGCGTAGTCACCAAGGAAGAACGCACGAGTGCCTCGAGGGAATTCTTCCGCAATAGGCAACGCCTCTTTCTCAATGAATCGTTCGTCTTCATTGACCACTTCGTCAACGATGGTTTGTGCAGCGTATGTACTCCTGAGGCTGGGATTTTCGGCATATTCCTTGGTCAGGGCACCCTCCTCCGTACGGATGAGGCCCTTGAGCATATGGACATACACCAAACACTCGACTTGCCCGATGGTAATTGCAAGCCGCTTAGCGTGCCAGTTTTCGATGAAATCAGCTTCCTTAGCCCAGTCGGCAGCCTCTCGGTTGTTGTGGTCTCTTGTGATGACATCTTTCCCATTGTCGGCCAATTCGTAGCTGAAGAGCTCATCCTGCACTTTGATGACCTTGGCTTCCTGAAGGAATGGGTATCCCACATAGCATCGTTGACCAAGCTTCGCCTTCCAAGTTTCAATCTTGGTGCGATTCTCTGTCCCGGTCAGAGTAACACAAACACTCGGGTTTCTGCTATCTGCCTGGAATACATTGACGCCATAACCTTCGACAAGCTGTGCGGTGTAAGGGAGAGTGTGGAGGGTAGGGAAGCCAGCCAAGGCATCGACGTTCAGCAAAGCACCACTAGTCAATCCTGACAAGTATTCAAGTCCTTCCACGTCAGGAAGATCGAATATGTTCTCGATGCAGCGGCAGTTTTGGATCTCAGGAAAAACACCGGGCAATGGGGAAGGGTAAACAAAGTCGACCTCGGGTGAATATGTGAACTTGAGAGGCACCCCGAATCCGTTTCGTGCCTTTTCATCGGGTTCTAACAAGTCGTTCTTGGGCCGCATGGCGTCCAACAGGCGTTTCTCGTCAATGAAGGGAATCTTGATGACTGCCTCCCAATCCATCTTCTTTCCGTTCATGTCCAGCTCGAAGTCGCGGGGATAGAAATCAATGATGGGCGAATCCGGGTTTGTCATGAGGTCATGGTAAACCTTGGGAACAATCTTTTTACTTCTATCAGGCAAGACGCCCATAAGTTGTTCATAGGGCAAGAAAGGCTGGCCCTTTTTGAAGTTCAGATCTGCGCCGACGCCCTTAACAACATCTGTGCCAGGTTAGCAAAACCTTCTGGAGTACGTATCGTAACAGTAGACTTACCTGAAATAAGAGGTGCATAGTGGTATCCGTAGAACCAAGGCCACGAAGCAATACCGCGGTAGTAGTAGTACAAGACCCATTGTAGACCTTGGACGTAATTCTCACAGAGGGCCGTGAGCTCCTTGTCGTAGTTGTCAGGAGCCCACTCCTCGAATTTCTGGAGGTAATACTTTGTTTTCCAGCCCTGGTACTTATCTTGGTACAGTTGCTCATACTGTTTCTGGGCATCTTCAGCTGTCAAATCAATGACCAAAGCCTTGTCGTAAGTCTTCATTACTCGGTAAGCCGCGAGGTTACCTTCCTCCTCCTCATCGTCTTCATCGTCGTCGTCGTCATTACTCTTAGGTGGAAACGAAACAATTAGATGGCGGTGACCCTCGTCGTCCTCTTTCGTAGACCACTGTAGATGCATCGAGTCTGCCAAATCCTGAACAAACTTGCGGTCAGCAGCCTTGAGACTGGTGCCGAGATCCAGGGGCTCGTCTGAGCGCTTTGAGATGTAGGGCCGAATCTTTTGCTTCCACAGGTCGCGCTGCGCTGAAGTGAGCACAAGCTGGCCTCCTTTCGGCGCCTTTACTTCGGCGTTCTTGTTTTCAAGTCTCTTTTCCATCTGCTTTGATGCAAACCATTTCTCATCTGAAACATCGTTCTCGAACGCATTAATCTCCGTGTTGGACAATTCGCCCAAGAGTCGCTGCAGTCGTTCCATATTGATAACTCCGTTCTCGTTGATATATCCATCGCATTTTGGAAGAATTGACTTGTAGATCCGGAACATATTGGCCAACGCACCCTCGTTGATGTGCAAGCTAGGCAAATTCGGTAAGAAATCATTTCCTACAAAGAACGCCATCAAAATAAAGTCGTCGATGACTCTTTCAAGATCAAATGGGAAGCTGAGAGTCCCTGCCTCTCCAAGCTCCTGAAATTCCATCTCTAGATACTCTCTTACAATGCAGAGATGAAGGAGATAAAAGTTCTGATGTTCAAGCTCTTTGGATTTCGTCTTTGAAGCCCGTCCAAACGTTACCTCTTCTCGGAGAAGACAGAAATGGGGATCGTGACTGAGAAGACCAAGCATGATCAGATCGGCATCAAGGCCGTAAAGGCAATGCCGAACATTGTGGTTGTAGTTGGGCTGGGCCTTGGCATTTCGAATGTACTCCATGATCTTGTGTTCTCCCTCACCAGGGACTTCATGGCCGGATAGAACAATCTCGCATCCTTGCCAGTCAGTGTCTTCGGACACCTTTTTGTTGACAAAGTATCGCAGTTGCTGAGATAGTTTGGCCATAAACGCGGTACCTGGGGTAATACAATTGCTGTCGAATGGTTCCTCCTTGGGGATTTCGACACCTTCGCTGATGGCCTTGTCACGGGCCTTCTCAGCATCGAGGGCTGTTCGAAAACGTCGGGAACGTTGCTGGTTCATCTTGGCTCGAGGTGCGACACCATCAATAGCCATGAAGAACAGCTGTTTGGGCTTGATTTTTCCAAACAAATGTTCAATGTAATTGAATATGCGAATAAACATTTCTTCCTCGCTAAGGCGGAAGGACACATCTTCGCCTGCATCCTTGTGGGTACAGTTGTGAATGATACCATTCATGTCGAGCTAGGTGACGGTCAGTGTATAGGAACAGCGGGTGGTTTTGAGGCAACGAACGTAGAGACAGTCGAACTCGGGTATTCGGTTCTCTGCAATGAGCTGGGAGATGGCGGGATATCGCTCGGAAAGCCATCTGAAAAACTTGGGGACACTGTGACGAAGAGAGTCAGCTTTTGAAGCTTGAGGAGCAGCAGGGAGAACAGAACATACCCCATGTTGAAAGACAGTGGACAGTTTCCAGTCCACGTAAAGGTTCAGAAAATGCTGAAAGTGATCTGAAATAGGAATGGAAAAACTCCAGATCGCCCCTAAAAACTGGGAGCAAAACGTAGAAAATCCTGTGGCGACAGGATCAAAAACAAGACGGATGGTGACTCAACGTGGCGTCGACAAACCGAAGACAACAATGCTGCAATATGATGCGAGACGTATTTAACCCGAGTGCTCCCTACAATATCAATAAGAAATGAAGGGCGTCGCAGGGGATCGTCGTGTTCTGGGAGGGTTTAGGAGGCGGGAAAGGTGAAGTTTGCGACGAATCGTGTTATCGTGAAGATGGAAATACAGCAGTCATGGAACCAGAGAGTAGCTGGACTCTGGACTGACAAGGAGGTGGGGACCTCAGCCTGGTCCCGATTCATGGAGGGGTTGCCAGTGTACATCACAGATACTCCATGTGGGCCGTCAACCACTGCTGTTCCTGAAGTACTCAGTGAGTACCTTTCTCCGCCTGTGGAGGTCCGCCCTGTCCGGCGGGAACCAGAAAAGTTGATCTCTGAGCTTGGGGGCACAAAAATAAACAGCTTAAGAGTCTGCTCTAAGCAGCATAAGATGACTTATTAATTTCGTCTCCAATGCCTCGAGCAGCCGACTTTTCTGATACTCTGAGCAGGGCCTCAGAGTCAATTGCAGACTAAAGGGATGTGCAATTTGTGGGGTAGATGTTCTTAAGCCACATCTCCTCCCACTTCCCCTGTGGCGCATTGCAGTTGCTATTGCGTTTTGGGAGAAAGAAGATATATTGGCTAAGCTAAGCCCTTCGGAGGGCAGGGTTAGGCTGACCTAAAATAGGGTCAGAAGACCCACAATTATAACACTGCCCCTTAGACTGACCGTTCGACCGAGAACATAAAGCTATCTATAAAGCTTTTTCTAATTACATTATAGTTGTCTTATAGTGTTTTCCTTAATATATCCTTCTTTATAGGATTAATTTCTTATATATTTATATTAATTATAGTTTAAAATACTATCCCTTTACCTTATTAAAGCGTAGGAACCTATATATTAAGTTATATAATAAACTCTTTGTATTTTTATAGGGTAAGAGGCTTAGTAAGGCTATCTATAACTATCTTATTAGTTCTAATATATTAAATATAAAAATAGCCTTTTTTAATGTATTTAATTATCTATTTATACTATAAGTCTATATAATAAGTATATACCTAGTTATTCTTATTTAATATATAATAT